>JNEM01010664.1:0-24320 GCA_000697335.1 Conidiobolus incongruus B7586 | reverse complement strand
GATATAAATAAATATATAAGTAATTTAAATTTTATAACTTATTTTTATAAGCTAATATATATATATATATATTTAATATTCAAAATATAATAATATTTATTTTATCAACTAAGATTTCTTTAAATTTTTATTAATATTTAATAATATTTCAATATATTTTATTATATTCATTTTATATTAATTATTATTATTTTGTTAATTTTAACCATTTTTAAATAAAGAAAAGGGAAATAAAATTAACTAGTTATAATAAATAAATAAAACTATTTTTAATTAATATTAAATTTTTATGTCAATCTATTATTTATATAAATAATTATAATATTTATTACAGCTATTGTGTTTATATTTATTATATTTTGGTTTTATATTTAGATATAATAGTATAATTATTTTAAGATATATAATAGCCTCTATATTTTTAAGCTTGTTTTTATATTCTAATTCAATTATATATTGTTTTTTATAAAAGGTTTTTTTTTATTTTTTTAATAAATTCCAAGATTATAGCTTTTATTTTTCAAAAATTTGAAAAATATATTTTAAAATCTTTTAAAATATCTAAAAATAAAATAGAAATCACTGGGTGTAAATTTAGGAGAATATGCTAAATATGATAAAGGTTCAAATTGATTAAAATCTAAAATTTATTAATTTTCAACTATTTTATATGATTTTATATAATATGAAAATAATATATTAGTATAAATATTTATGTATTTACTAGGTCTTTGCTTAAAAAATATTTTGATATTTATGTTCTTAATATTTAATATAATTATTAGATTACTTTAGAATGATATTCTTTATTAATCTTTTGTTTATTTTTTTTTAATTAATAATGTATAATATTTCTTTAATCCCACCATTTAATAAATATTACTTTTTTTCCATGTATATTTAGTTTTGCTTAATTTTTAAGCCTTTTTCTTTTAATAACCTAGTAGTGTTCATAAATTATAATATCAAATATAATCCTTATATTATTAATGATAAAAAAATTTTTTAAATAATCTGTTTTTTTGTAAATTTTTTAAATGAGAAGTATATACCAACTTTTTTAATTTATCAAATATTATTAATTCATAAGGTACCTAATTAGATACTTTCTAAAGTTTATTATTTGTTTTAATTGTTTTGATAATTGCTCAAGACTTATAGTTAATTGTTTTGAAAATTATTTTATATATTCATTAGTATGGGTCTTTAAAATATCTAATATTTCTTTATTAGATACTTGTATTTTTGTACCTGTATGTGGTTTATCTTCAGTACAACAATCACCATTTTGAAAACACAAACTGTTTTTGACAACATCTAGAAGTAACAATTTGTCCACCATATACTTGTTGATCATTCTACATGATTCTGATGGTTTGTATACTTGATCAAAATTAAATAACATAATATTTCTTAAAAGATTATTTTTAGGTTTTAGCGGTACCATTGTGAAAAATTATAATTTAACAAATAGATAATAAATTTTATTCTGCACTCGATTAATATTAATTTAAGAAATTTTAATTTCCTTTTAAAATTGATTTTGCATTATTTCCACTGAATTGCGAATGAAAAAAGTGAAAACAATCAATAATTAATTAATTATCTAAAAACAATAAATTTTAACAAAATAACTCCATTTCATTAAAGCTAATTCTAACTTAATTATCACTAATTACAAACTGTAAGAGATGATCAGGTTTCAAAAAATTTCATAATTTTCATGTCAATTGGGATCTTCTAAAACAGTTATGCATAAGGATTCATATTTTTTAGGCCATTGAGTTTGTCATCGTCAATCTTGGTGATTTAGTGATAATGAATTGGAAATATGATTATATTAAAAAATATTGCAAATCAATAGAAAGAAAAGGAGTCCATATAACATAGATATAATATATATTGATTAAAAAACTTTGAGAATCATATTTATTATTTGAAGAGAGGTGAATTATTTAAATTATTTAAATTAATTAAAATATTGATGGAAAAAGTTGAAATTAGATAAATAAGATGATTGATGAGAAATGATTGAAATTATTGCGGCGATGTCATGGTGGGTTTTCTCATTTTGGTAAGGTTAATGTCATTATCCATGATAGATTTGAGTGCATTTAGGAATGAGTTGGGGCGGTCTAGGAGGGGTGTTGTACCCGTGTTGCGGAATCCGAAGTCGTCCTGCGAAAGGCGGGCTTGTTGCTTCTGGCGATATCTATGCACTAGTACAACCAAAATGCCTATAAGGCCGATGACACCTAATACAATGCCTATAATCATGCCAATGTATCCAGAATCTGTCATATTGACATTAACCGATCCTTCTGAAGGACTTGAGAGCGTCGATGCTGCAGAAGGAGAAGTAGGAGTAGGGTTTGAGTTAGTTGCAGTCGCCGTCGACGAAGTTTTGGATTCGGTATTTGAAGTTAGTGTTGGAGATTCTGTAGAAGTTTGAGCTTCATTTGTGGAAGTGGGAGCATTTTGAGCCTGTGTTTGATTTCCACTAAGATTAGCTGCAATTTTTTGACATTTGCCATCTTTCCAACCACAAGTCGACGAGCCATAAGTAGGCGACCCGTTGCACTGCTCTTCGAGGGCGAATAAATCACAACCTAAAAATTGAAGAAAACGCTATTAATTTAGGCATGGAGAGAATTGTGGGGATTATTACGTTGGGGGCAAGTTAACCCCTGAGGCAAACAACCAAAGTCAGGACAGCTCATACAGCCTGAAGAACAACCAGTAGCGGTAGCAGAGCATGAAATATCTATACAATTTAAAATTATCAGCTAATGAACCACATTTGATTAAAATATAATAATACCTTGAGCACAAAATGTATTAACCCATTTACAGTTATTATTATTAAAACCTGTGGAAGAACATACTTTTTCATCTTTTAAATGAATACACTCTAAATTATTTTAATAGTAAATTTGATTTAGTACGAAATTTGCCAAGCTATTGAAAAAAGTTTTTACGTTGGGGACATTGGCCAGGTACACAGCCGTAAAATGGACAATCAGCATGTCCTGGCGGACATCCTTCGGCTGTGACATCTAAAGAAATTTGTATTAATATCGTTCTTCATATTTAAATTAAATAGTTTGAAATATAAAAGTATTATTTAACACTCCACGATATTCTCAAAATAATTTTGATATTGAATATTATATCATTCATCACAATATCAACTCTAAAACAATACAAAATAAAAAATAAAATCTACATACTTAACCAAATAGAAGCCAACACCAAAGAATAGAAAAGTTTACACGCTCCAAACTTCATAAAAACCCAAAAATAATACAATAATATAAATAATAATAATAATGCAAAGGAAGAAAAAGCTATTAAAGCTTCAAACTAAACGAATTAAATATAATTAAACTGGATTCACTTTGCAAAATGTTGTGAATATTATAAAAGGCCAGGCTTTCTTTGAAACGTAAGAGTAAAAAAAACCTTGACATTGTGTTAATTCAGTTTGATTAAAAAATTTTTTTTCAAGGTTTCACAAATTGTCAAATTCCCCCTTTTACTAAATATGGTAGTTAAATAAATTAATGAGTTTGGTTCAAGCTTTTTAATTGGTTGTTTATTTGTTTATTTTGAAGATAGTATATGTGGTGATTGGTCAGAATGGAAGTGGTGGTGATTTTAACTTGTCCATAACTTGCAATTTGTTTACTGGGTCATCCGTTTTCATAGCGCGATTTGATATTGCGAGAATAATGATTGCCTGGAAAGTTACGAAATGAATGCGAAACAAATATTCGAAGCCTTGAAGCTAATCTGTGAAACGAATGATCTAAATGCTGAGCGAAGGGAGATCGTTTAGTCAGCAATACTGAAGAGAGGAGGTGGTTTCAAAATATCACGAACCTTATCAAACCAAATGGGTAAGAGATCAAACTTATGTAAAATGACTTGAATATAAAACGCCTTTAATAAATTAACTTGAAAATTTTATCATTTTTTACCAGTTTAACAATTTATAAATTATCTTTATAAGATTGGATTGCTTTGAATATGGATTTTATTTGAGTATTGAATATTTGATAATTACTTGATCTGAGTTTCTATATTTGATAAAAAAACGAATTTTAATATATCAGTGAGTAACACTATCAATTCAACTTATATTGAATCAATGTCAATGAATATTCTATTAATTAACTCTAGTTTGATATTTATAAACATATCAACAATCTAAAGAAAAAACCAAGCATTTAGCTATTTAATTATACATCAATTAACATCTCCAAGTATCCATCCCATACATTCAATTTATCAAATTTTTAAAATTTTAAATCAATAAAAAATTGTGGAATTTGATAAATATTTTATCACAAATTAAACTATCATTTTCCCATGTCACAAAATTAAAGTACATGTCAAGATCCATTTATCAGATTATAACTACTTAAATTCAAAATCTGTTGAGTGTTATTATCAGGATTATACAACTTTTTGATGTTTACACTAGAAGTGGAATGGGTTCTGTTTAAAGGTTTTTATTATGGATCAGATAGCATACTGACTCTGAATTAATCTAAAACTTTGAATTGAGAATTTTTAATTCATTTGATAATTTCAAACTTATAACTCCTCTTAAATATCATTGCTACTGACATAGTTATTTGATTAAATCCGCAATAAAATATATTCAAAATATCAATGTATCCGTTCATCAATAACTTAGTCCAATACAAATCTATGATTAATGTTACAAAAAATTTTGTGTTCAAACTATTAATTAAAAGTTTGAAAACAAAAATTCTAAAAACCTTCTATTATTAGATTTGATGATATCATTCCTCCGATATATCCTTTTTTTAAAACAAAAATCACTGCGGAATTTAAAGTCTATTCAATTGAATAATACCATTTTTGATTAACTATAATTAATTTTTTAAATTAAAATTTTTATATTAAATACTGTATATAGTATTATTTTATATTTTCAAAAAATATTATATTAAATGAATTAAAATTTAATAAAATTTTAATAATTAATTAAAAATATTAATCTTTAATAAGAAATTTATAATATATATTTTTAATTTAATTAATTATTATTAATCAAAATTTATTTGAATTAGGTTATCTTAAATTTCAAAATAAACTAAATATTCATAATTATTTTTAATAGAATTGAATTATTTAGAGCATTATAATATACTCATTTAATGCTTTTACTGGGAGTTTAAATTTAAAATATATTTTGAGATGATATTAATAATATAACAGTTAGATTTTAGACAATTATAAAATCATTATTAAATCATTCTGAAATTTCGGTTGATTTTGAATCCAATTCCAGAACATAAAATAATACAGAAAATATAAAATTCAATATGAATCTATTTTATATTATATTTTAAATATGCTTATGCATTTTAAACTATGAACTAAAATTCAATTTTTGACAAATTTGATAAAATGATCATTAATACGAACCTCTTTGTAGCTCGGCATGCATTTTATAAAATATATCAAAAATAAAAAAATAAGTTTTAATAAATATTTTATTGCTATCATAAGTTACTGAATTAGGCATTTTTACCAAAAATTATAGACTATTAAAGAATCTTTTTATTTTGAATCCTTTAATATAATAATGATAAACTCTGATATTGAAAAGAAGCAATAATATATATATATTTATATATTTAGTTTTTCTACTAAAGAAAAAATTAAACTCAAAATCCATTTACTACAATATGCCAAACTTTAATCAATTTTTTTGATACATCCAAAAAATTAAATAAGATGCATTATATCTTATTTCTAATTTCAAAAAAAATTAAAAGATAAACAATAATATGATGTATTTTTTAAATTATACTTTTAGACCAAATAAACTCCGAAATATAATGGCTATAGTCCAAAGCTGGCTCATTTTTTACAATCCTATTTTCTATAATATTTTAGTTTTACTTATACAAAATTGATCAATTGTTCAAATTACTAAATTTGAAAAAATTATGATTTTTTTGGTAATAAGAATGTATTATAATGTAAAGCGTTTTTTATTTATTATCTGATGAAATGTCACGACCCATCGTGACATTATCCAAAACAAGGTCATATTAAGAACAAAACGAAAGTCCCCGAAGCAAGCCAAAATAAGTAAAACAATTAGTATAGAATAAGGAAACATAAAAGAAAACACCAGAATAGTTTACTCAACTATTCTGGTCATTCCTTGAAAGATCCAAAGAACTAATAAACTCTCTCTCTCTCGAAATCAGAGTACCTTATCATAAGAACATACATTATGGTAATGCTTCGTTACATTTTCTCCCCTATAGTCTTAAAAGAGACCCCCCTTGCGGAACCTACACAGGTATCCTCAATTGTATTCGTCGTCGCCGTTCTATGTATAATGATTAGCTGGGGGGAATTTGGGTGACTACTGGGATTAATCGTTGGATCATGCGCTTATGTTTATTACTGAGTTGGGGAATCCTTATACATCGATGTGATGACCTCGTGACGAATCCCTCGGCCCCTCATTGGCGGATCCTAGAGGCCATTGACATGAAATTATAATGACAATAATGTTTTATATTTAGTTTTTATTGAAGTATATTAGATAATAAGTGAAGGCTAAAGAAGATCAAATACCCATTATTTTGCAAAATAATTTTAAATCTTATAAATCAAATATAATAAAAAAGCAATATTAAAATATCATTAGTTGACCTTATATCAAATAAGATATTCACATGTCATAAATCCTTGTGATTTTGATTTTTTTTGAGATTCTTAAAATCATGCTTAGAAGTCAAAAACTTCCAGATTTTTTGAAGATAAAATCAAAAATATTGAAATTGATTCTATACTGGAATAAAAAAGGAGCTTTTTGGACGGTTGGGTGACTTCCAAAGTTTTGAAGAGAAATTTTTCAAAGTAATGTAGATTATTAATGTTGTAGATTTGTTGATAATACATATTACCATTTATTTTAATAAATAAATGTAAATTGGATTAATTTGAAGATTATTTGATTAATTATTGTCTGAATAAAGAGTCATAAGATGCTGCTTATAATAACCTCTTTTGTAAGCTTTAAAGGTTTTTTAACTATTTTTATTGTATCGTTTTACTTAAATAATTAAATTAAAAGGGTAAATTAATTAATTTATTTTGGTGAGAAAAAGGAAATCAGTATCACTGAGTAGTGAATATATGATCTTTCGAAAATAAATTAGGGTATTACAGAAAGTTTATCAATCTAATCAATTTCTACTATTAATATTGTTTTTTATCATCCACAATTTATTACAATTTCCAGAATTATTGACAATGTTAGAAGAATTAATAAAATATAAAAATTCTATCAGACTAGCATATATGTCCACAATATAAAATTAGAAGAACCAGATGGTATAAAACTACAATTATATTCTATCAAATATAAATATATCTAGGTTATCGGATTATTGATAAAAACATGAATTATGATATATAGTAAAATGTCAGGGTCATTCTTAATTTTATAGTCTTGTTATTTGTTTTATATATGCTCAATGAAATTTATGAAAAATTAATCATAACAAACACATTATTGTAGAATATATTGTATATAGACCGTTAAATGTTAACACTATAATTCTATTTTGTTAATAATATATGATAGTAAGTTTGGTTATAATGAATTAAAACATTCATAATTAAAAATTTATATATGTAACATATTTTTCAAAAATTCAATGGTTCAAATAAATAAAATTATTCTATTTTTACAAATTGAAAATACAAATTATATATGTTAGATAATAATATATAAATTATTTCCAAATTTTCAATGGAAACAGTTCAGTATATAGAATTTAATATCAAAAATTATAATGCATATTAAATTCTTTAAGACGAATTTGTTAATATATTTTTCTGTCTTTCAAGATATATCTCTATACTCAATAATGATAATAATCAAGGTTCATTGCATCATAAAAATTAAAATGATGGAACAAAATAGTATTAATATCTTTTTTTAAATAATAATATATTTATTTCATATCCAATTTAAATTAAAATATAGATTTTGATTATTTGATTTATTAAATTAACATTAATTTAATATTTGATATTTTTCGATTTTTTACCATACCTCTGTCTAAACCATCTTCTACCAGCTCCCAAAACTATTTGACTCTCCCAAAGGATCGCAGAGGTCATATTGCTCACACAAAGAGCCCACAAGCCCCATCTAAAATATCTGGGCATAATATTGTGACCTTGGGGATGATTCCAACTGGGATAATCAATGGTAGGTAAAGCATAACCCAACTTCTCAATCAAAGGCTTGTCACCACAATTAATACGCATGAGACATCCAAGGTTGTTGGGATCGAGTAGTAAGAGACAACTTATGAAAATAAAAATTGTGATCCAAAATAAGTTGTGAAGTTTGTTCTTGTACCAAGTTTCTCGATGCAAAGATCCCAAGTTGTAAGTGAACGAAATTGCCATGAATTGAAACATAGCTAAGAAGGCCAATACTTCGGATTCGTAATTGTCTCCTAATTGTTTCCATCGGAACATATCTACAACGGCAGAGTCGAATTCGTTACATGCGTGGAATGGCTGTCGGTTTAAGTAACCCAGAGCGCTCAATAAAAAGATTATATTCAAAATAATAACACCAATTGTTGATGCTAAAGTCTCCCATCCAAGAAGACGAGCTGTTGGTCTATATTTAGAAAGCTGCGGAGCAGGGTTGCTTTGTGTAATTGTATAGGTCAAAAGAATTGTCATGACAGCATCGAAGAAAATCCAGGTACCTTGGGAGTATGTGGTATTATAGTAAAGGGTTACAAATCTCAGAATTGCAGTGATTTCGCCTCTCATAATCAGATATTTATAATTGGAAAATGAAGTCGCAAGTGCACATCGTCCTTGTTTAATTAACTCAACACATGAATTAATAGACCTATTGCTGCTACTGAATGGAGATACGATAGAAGCTTCCGCATCACTGAGAGCAAGACCAACATGAGCTACACGTAGAGCACCACAATCGTTGCCACCATCACCACACATTGCTGTAATACCGCGCTCCATATGCATTTCTACACAGCGAACTTTATCCGCAGGAGTCATTCTTGCAAAGACACGGATATGTAATAAAAGCTCGTAGAGCATTTGCTTCTGCAGCAAGATGTTGAATGCTTTACCTGTGACTGCGAGTTCAATTGGCCTATTTTCTGCTGGAGCATTTATAACTTGGGCTGAAACTTCTTCAGTTGTGTACATGCGAGTTCGCCCAGGGTCATCGAGATCTTTCCACTCAATATCGTTACCAAATTTATTGACATCTCCCAAAAAGACTTTGGCCTGATAGTTCATCATATTACTTTCCTTCGCGATATAAATACCAGTCAGTGCAGTATCTCCAGTAATCATTACAGTACGGATGCTTCCTGATTTAAGTTCTAAAATTGCATTTTTGGTATCAGGCTTCAACTGATTGCTAAAAACGATTAAACCAATTAGATCAATGTTGGATTCCAGCTGGTCTCTTGTCATTTCCTTAACTTTATCAATAGGAACCACACCGAGATCTTTATGGCCAAGACCTAATACGTAACAACCTCTAGTCGCCAAACTTTCGGTTTGTTCATCGTAATTAACAGGGAATGTAGTCGATTTACACAGCTCTTTCAATTTTTCGAAAGATCCTTTAACGTAAATATGTACATGACCGGTATTAGGATCGAGCACAGCAACAGACATAGAAGCTCTAGCATGCACAAACTGGAATCTCTGAATGACGTGAATAGTTTTTCCAGATTTCGATTTAATCGTATCAAGATAACTAGTCTGTTGAGGGTGATCAAGGTTCCAATCTATAAATTTAAACATTTCAATATCTACGGGATTACCTACAAGCATTCCATTGACACTTGTAACCGAATGACAACTAGCAAGTCCAAGTTCAAACTCAAGTGGGAATTTTGTCGCATCAGCAGCTATTTCGCCTAATTTAACTCCTTCTCCAGTAAGTACAGTTGGTTGTCCTCCGAAGAAATCAAGGCCATCTTTCGTCAAAGTTCCAGTCTTGTCGAAGCAGAATAATTCTACTTTACCAGCAATAATGATTCTAGGATAATCCACACAGAAAATTCTACGATCCCGAAGTCTCTTCGCTGCCACACTCTGACCAATCACAAGAGCAGCGGGCAAAAGAGGGTTGATGACACCAGCAATTGCAAACACACTATAGAACCAAGCGACTGCAAGCTCTTGACTCATGAACCAGACACCAAATCCGAAGATAAAGAAACCCCAAAGGACTAAAATCACGATGACCACTTTAAATTCTTCATCAAAAATAAAAGAAATAGGTTGAGAGTATAAAATCTTTCGAATCAATTTGCCTTTATCTGTAGAAGTACAAGTTTCGAGTACTAATGCTTTAACATACAATTCCCCGGGATCTGGAACGACTTGGACAGCTCTTGTACCATCAAATAATACGTAAATTTTAGAATGAGAAGAAGCATCAAAATTAATATGATCAGATGGTAATGGGAATTTTCTAATTGGTAAAGGCTCTCCAGTCAGAGAACTTTCATCAACTACAGCTGTTCCAGAGAGTAGGACACAGTCACATCGTAGAACTTCTTTATCTAAAATGGCTATAATATCACCAGGAACGAGTTGGTCGCTCGAATATTCCATCCAACGGCCATCTCTGAGCACTTTAACATGAGAAGTCTGTTCAGCCATGGATTTAACACGAAGTTCCGAGCTTCTCTTAGTGATCACTTTGACAAATGCTGAAAATATAATGACAGCAGTAATTACGAAAGCCATAATATAATAATCAATGTAGAAAAGGATAGTGAAGAGCATAAATTGATAAGCATAGAAGAATCCCATTAATTCTCTTGCCATGGCCATTGGTAGGTTATCGACTTTGACGGAGATGAAGTTTGGACCTTTCAATTCAAGTCGACGTTTGGCTTCTTCCTCTGTGATTCCGTTAGCCAAAGGAGCAAAGTCTTCATAACTGCTGCCAAGTTGGAATTTGTGGGGTGCAAAGAATCCCAGTTTCTCTTGATAGATAAGGCGCGTACATTGATAGGTGAAATAGTATCTTCCAGTATGTGTTCTATATAGTCTTTCAGTTGTAATAAATTTGTCCCAGCCAATTGTACGTTTGATAACATGTTCAATTGATTGTACAAATTTAACCAATCTTGTAGTTTGATTCTCGCTGAGGATCGTTGGTAGCCGAGGTTTTTTGATTTCTATATAACCTGCATTAAGGGGGTTGACCTTTAGGCGAAAATGGTTACGTACGTGAGCTTTAACAATATTAAGACCAACAATCCAAATCGCGGTACATACCCAAACAGCCATCATTGTTTTTGAGGACAGCGCCCAAGAATTTTTGTAAACACCGAATGGAGTCCCAGTAATATCACCATAGTAATCTAATACATTAATGAGAATAAACACCCAGAACATCACCGTTGTTAGGCACAGAGTATAAAAAGCAAAAGTGCCAAAATAATGATTCTTATAACCACTAATTGGGAACAAATCATTCTTTTCCATCATTTTCAAATATTTTGACCCAAGTGATTTTTCAGTATTCATTCCATATTCATTTGTACTTCCATTATCAAAAGATTCTGACACTTGTGGGGAACGCTCACATGCAAGCATATCTCGAGATCCAAGCTCCATCATGATTTTGTACACTTGCCATAGGATCAGGATACCAGCTTGAGCACCAACATATCCAAACACTGCTTTCCATATAGTTTCAGTGTATGTCCATGTTGGATCTGTAGAGCGTGGACATTGGGCCCAATAAGGTTTATCGCTCTTTTCTCCATTATAAATATCCCACTCACCCTGGAATTCCAGCTGTTTCGCACATTCAGCACTAAGCAGTTGAGCCTCGTCAGATTTTTTATAATTCTGAACATGAACAGTTGTAAGTATAGTAATATTACACGGGATCGCGCCCAAATCGTTGGGCTGACCGCAGTTACATGGATTTACAAGAGTTTCTGGACATTTTTCCAGATAACACTTACCATCTGGACAGTATGCCATTCCCTCAGCACAACTAGGTTTTAGCTTGGGAGGGCAATGATCTACATTGCTCACACATAATTTGGGACAAACCATATTTCGACGGGTTGGTAAAGGACAAGCATTACCATCCAAGTCGAATTGGTTTACTACGAATAAAATAAGAATAAGAACAAACTAATTGATTTAAAGATTACCTGTATGAAAAACTGTCTTACATTGATAAATTGATAGTAAACAATAAACTACCCAATAGCATAGATACATAAAAAATCACCAAGCACTAAATGTATGCCTAAAAAATCTATTCAAATCAAATAAGTTAATTTTTTCTATACCTTTAATTTATATCTAGGAATCAATTCCTTGATTACTGTTTATAATAACAAAGTATTCAATATGACAATATCCCAATTAAATTCCGAGTCTTATACTCATAAATCCAAGTTTCAAAAATTTTGTAATTCTCAAGTTTTTCGGATTGTTTCCCATTATAAAACTTTACAACTGAATTGCATCGGTGCCTTCATCTCAAGTTTATTCAGTTACTATTATTAGGGTGAAGATCTTCGCTATAATAGATTACATTTGAGAATTCGACAATCCGATCGCCAATCAATGGGTAAAGATGTTGAAATCAAACTTATTTCAAATATTAAGAAACATCGGAGATGATGATTCAAAATTAGCGTTGATGATGATTGTATGAGATATAATTAACTTAATCATTTAGATATATCATATTTATCAAATTCTGTAAATAAGATAAAGTGGTGTGAAAAATGAGTTGAATAGAATATTTTGGATAATTATTTAAAATGAAAATTGTACAAGTATAAAAAAAAGTAGTAAATTATAAAAACGAATAAAATTGTGAAAAAAGATTAATTTTGGCTCCTAATTTAAGGATGCAATGGCGGGGAATCGAACCCCGGTCTACCGCGTGGCAGGCGGTAATTATACCACTAAACCACCATTGCTTCCTCAATGTTTTCAGAAAATCATTTTGATTTATTTTGAAAATTATATATGATAATAAATATACTACTTGATTCTAATTTCGATATTATATTTCTCACTCAAAAAATTTAATATCTTGATTTCAATATATTAATTATATTAATTATATTCATATTCATATCCATACTAACCATTTTATTTAACCAATATATATTTTAATTTCCACCATCTAACTCTTCAAAATATTTTACAAATTAGATTCTTAAAACATCACCACACTTGTTTAATAAAAATATTATTAATTATTTAATGAATGAAATATTCGAAATTCGTGACTTGATAAATTCTTTGAAAAAAATATACATAAAATTGTGTGATAAATCATTTAAGTTAATATATCGAATCAACCAGTTTTTATCTTGTTGAATGAAATAAATCATAATTTGAATATAAGTCATCATAGTCAAATTGATCAAATATAAGTGACAATTATTTGAAAAGTGAATTAAATTTTGTTTACGTATTATAAAATGAGTTAATAGTTATATGAAAGTACGTTGTTAAATATAAATGGTAGTGTCAATTAAAAATAGTATTTTATCCATTAAATAGCGATAGATTATCGTATGACAATTATATCGAAACTAATGTTCAAATTGAAAATGATCATTTCATTAATGAGCTATAAGAAAAGGTTTAAGGAATAATTTGGAAGATTTTAATTATTATTGGAAAAATTAAGTTTTCTACATACCAACGAAGCCTTTACCCTTGTAACCTTCGGAAGAGATACCAGTGATGGGGTTAGCCTTTTGTCCCTTCATATATTCGTTAGTAGCTTCTTGCCATTCGGTGGTCATAGTGTGAGGGGCAGGTTGAGCTAAAATTAAAGTTAAAAAAATGAATCAGATTAAGAAATTAAGAAAAATTACCTAAGGAGCGGACCCATAAGAAGAGGGCAGTAGAAACACCCAAGAGACCGAGGACACCGAGAGGGACCTTGAGACCAAAGCTGGGGAGGGGTTCACGGGGACCGTGGGGGCCGAAAGCAACCCAGTAAGCTAATTAAAAATCATTAGATTAATTTGGCATTATCAATCAATCTTAGGGAGATTGTTACCAGCACGCTTTTCTTCAGGGGTCAATTTTTTCCAGTCTTGTTTTTGGATTTCTTGGAGTTGAGCGGAGATAGATTTGCGTTCTTCTTCACTCAATTTGGTCCATTGGAGTTCAATGCTGTTGAGGAGGGAAGGAGTCAAGGTGGAGGAAGCAGGAGTAGCGGTGGAAGCAAAACGCTTGACGATTTGGGATTGTTGTTTAACAGCGTTCTTGGCCAAGTTCAAACAGGGGCGATACATCTTTAGTGAATCTATTAGTTGATAGATGTTGACTAATTTACTATAACTTTTAGATAGTTTAAATTTAATTGATTTTCATATTTCTGAAATTATGACACACATCAAAATTTCTCAGTGAAAATTCTATGGGATATCTTTATTAATTTAATCATAGAGTTATTTTTAAGATTAAAAGTGATCTTATAGCTATATTTAAAATGAAATATTTAATAAGATTAAATCATGAATATTAATTTTGTTTTATAGTATTTTAAAATTAATTATTATATAATATAATAACAAAATTCAATAAGTATCGAACCAACACATCTTATATTGATAGATATGATTAGATCATAGTTATTATCATTTCAATTTAAACAAATAGGACCAATAAAATTGATTATTTTTTCACCTCAATATTTGAGGTAATATAGCTAAATTTGAATACTGTTATGGATCAATTTATAAAAGATTATGTAACAATTAACAGTTGTATTGAATATTTAAGTACTAGGAAATAACAATCATACATATTTAAGCTAATGAAATACAAAATATATTTATTAATTATATTTACTAACAACGATTGAAAATGTATAACATTATATGACATTCAATTTAAGACAAAACTATCAAGTGAAATCTAGCAATTGCGAAATTTTAGCTATATTATATAGTAAAATTGTTAAATATTCAAAATATATATTCAAAATTCTGTTATTGTTCATTAAACAATATTTAAAATTCAAATTGTTTATTGGTGATTAGGCTTATTTGTTTTATTTTAATAATTCATATATTTTATTTTTCTGAAAATTTAGGTAATAGTATTTTCAAATATTTATAATTTTATTTTCTGAATTGCCATTTATTATTCAAATTATTAAATCAAGTCACCATATAAATATCATCATAGGAACCTATATACTGATTCATAATAATGGATATAATTAAATATTTGGATAAATCTAAATATATATATATTAAATACTTTTCAATTTATCAAAAATTGATTTAAAAAATACAAAATTATTGGAACACGTAACTAAAGAAGAATTTTGTTATTACTAATTTCAAACTATGAAGTAATATTTTGATATTAAAATATGTTATCAAAAGATATTTATTCAAAAAATGGATAAAATTTAAATGATAATAATTTATAAATTATAATAGGAATAAATGGTTTTTTACTATTGCTACAAAGTGATCAGATATATATAAGTGATTGATAATGAAAACTAGTCAATATTTCGATATAAATAAGAGTATTAATTCATTGCCAATTGCCTAAAAAATCTGTATTAGTAATCAAAAAACGTCTAAAAAATAAAAATTAACTTACTTCTTCAACTGGGCAATTTCCTCCTCTTTCCTCTGTAAGTCGTCTTTCTTACTCTGTTTGGAAGCTTGATGATACAACACCACGAGATAGCGTCCCTGGATATTGAAGCCGTTCAAATGTTCGCAAGCGGTCTTAGCGTCGAAAATGTCTTCATATACGATATATGCACTCCCTCTAGTATCTGGAGCGTTACCTCTAAAATTTGGGAGTTAGTAATAAATTTCATAATTGGAAAATGAATACTCACAATCTAACTTGTCTCAAAGCACCATATTTTCCGAATAAGTCGTACATTTCTTCGGGTGTAATTTTAAAAGGTAAACCTCTAAAACCATTAAATTAATATTCAAATAATAAAAAATTAAATAAAATTTACTTGACATATAAAATTCTATTAACTTCGGGAGGTAATTTTGACTAGTTGAAATAATTAATACATCGTATTTACTTTATTTTTAAGTATTTAAATACCTTTTTAAAATTCATTGACATAGCCATTTTGAAAAGATTTTGTTATTATTAATATTACGATTACTATTTATAAATTTAATATTAAAAATCAATCCTATTAGTTGATTTATACAAATATTAATTTATGTAAAATATTATGGGATAATCATTTTAATTTAATTTTAAATTTATTAAATTGAAACAATTTACTCTAATATTAATTTTTTTTTGAAAAATGGATTAATACAATAACTATAATACATAATTAAAATATTATTAAAAATTGTATTATAATTAACTTAAAAATATACTCAAAAGAAATGATAAATCAATTAATTATATATCTTTCTTCTCATTGTCAAACTCAGGCGATGATCTATAGTTATCTAAATTTCGTTATTATTCATTTCATTCTCGCAAAAATCTATATGGTGATTGTATTGACAATTAGCAACACCTATGGTTAATTCATCGGTATGCCTTAGCATTATTTCTTTAGATAATCGTATATGATCGCCAGCTGGATCAAAATACTTGATACAAAAGCCACCTAAACGGAGGCTGAGGATTCTGTCATCAAAAACTAGGAGATCCGTATGTTTAAGGATACCTGGACCTGGTTGATACCAATTGATGAATAATTGATTAAACGGAGCTCTCTTTGCCACAATGCAGTATCTAGAAGCTTATCCTTCCATATGTATTCAAGAAATAGTTGAAGTTTGGGGAATATTTTTAAATATCATCATTTGATTATTGTTGGTGGTTTGAAATATTAGAAATCTGTTAGGATGAGGATGAGTTCGTGAGTTTAGAATGGACTAATGGTGCTAGGGTAAGCTTGAAGGCCCTTAACATCGTTAATAGTAGGTGAATGCAATTGCAATGGAATTGGTTAAGTTCACAATGTCTTGAAAATTGAATGAAACATCAATTAATCATAATTATCATCATGATTGATATTGATTATATCCATTTTACTTACATAATAATTTGTTGATAATGACAATTTTAAAAAGGATGATCAATAATCTAATTCCAAGAAACTGAATTAACTTAATATCACGTGAAACTTATTCAGAATATATTTTTCCAAGTTCCCAATTTAATAAAATATAATCATTTTGAATCAGAGAATTAAAGTTTTATTATCTTTCATTACAGTTCTAATGCTAGTTGAAGTAATATATT
The DNA here is from genome assembly GCA_000697335.1 of Conidiobolus incongruus B7586. Classification (NCBI taxonomy): domain Eukaryota; kingdom Fungi; phylum Entomophthoromycota; class Entomophthoromycetes; order Entomophthorales; family Conidiobolaceae; genus Conidiobolus; species Conidiobolus incongruus. The sequence goes on along the minus strand of JNEM01010664.1, from coordinate 6,974 downwards.
CAAAATTATCCATCAATATATTGAATTATTATATAATATCAATTTTTATAAGAATTGGGCTGGTTGTAAAACATCTTAATCCAATCCATATTTAATGTGACTATTTAACAATGTTATTAGTTCTTAATAGTTTAATTGTGGGTAAAATATATATTAAATATTATAATCTAAAAAATAAATTCAAAATTAATGTGAATAAATATGATTAAAAAACTGTATTGATTGGAGTACATCAGTAATATTTTTTATTAGTAAAATGCCAATAATTAAAATAAGCTTAAGGACAGCATTGACCACTTGGGAACAACAGATTCACCTCATATATCATAGCTCCCAATGTCCAACCAATATCGATGCCATTGACTTCTTCATCGAAGTTGATGGTACGATCTAAATCTAGACCGTAGCCCTCCCCGATCAAATTAATTATAAAGGCGGCATTGAAGCAAAAGTTCCAAAAATCTTTGTCGTCAATATATTTAGCATGCTTCTTTTTGTACTTTTTGAGGCTCACTTCACATTTCTTACTTGCTTTGTCCTTAAGGCAGCGGAGGTTGGAGAGGCCGTCGCATTTAAAAAATTTAGCGGTGTCGTACATGCTGGAAGCGCCGTATAGTTCCATTTCGGATTGGATTGGTGGCATAAAGACGCCGTTGACCCCACAGTTATAGGAGAAGCACTCGGAATCCAAGTTGAGGAGCTTTTTCGTTTCTTTGAGACATTGGTGAAAGTCACCAGTACCTACGATCGTGATATTTTGGTTGTTGATAGTCATGGAATCATAATAATCGCGAACGAGACATGGAGATTTGAGTGGATGATTCTTATATTCAGCAACACGATATAAATCTTCGTAATGGCGCCATCTTGCTTGATTGCGGCCATACTTTAAATAGCTGTGCGTATAGACGACTCTACTGGTGCCGTTAAGGTTAATGGGAAAGGACTCTTCAAGAGGTATGACGTGAGGTTCAAACGTAATTTGACAACTGGCACCTCCTAGATCGAAGTAGCCAACACTAGGAATCTCACCAGTGGGGTCGCCCAACACTTCCGCAAGATAGTTCACACTCATCCAACCAAATACACCCTCATACTCGCCTGGGATGATCTGAGCTCCAAATCGTTCATCAAACATAAATCCTGACACCCTAAACACATCCTTAATAGCATCGATCAACCTATTCGCCAAGTTGTAATCGATGAGTCGCATACCTGCTGTGGCCTTCAAAAATATCGGAGTATGCTCATGCTTCTCCTGGGGAATAAAATCCTTCGCACTCTGGACAAAACTCTCCAAAAATCCAGCTATTTCTTCTGGGTTCAAATCCTGAATCCCTACATTTTTTTTAATTTTAAATTGCTTTCCCTTCCTAGGCCCCTCCCTAGCAATAGAGGGTTTTATATATGGCGAATGTTCACAATTTGTAGAATTATAAAATTCGTAAATGAATAAACGACTAATTTCTAATTAGTATAGGTGATCCATTTTGAGATTGAATAAATATAATACTTACGTTCCGGTACTTCCAGCGTCTATTATAATACCATAATTTAATTTATCTTTATCTTCTTCTTTAGTGTTTAACCACTTTTCAATTCTTGAATTATTTAAATTCTGATATAAACTTGACTGTTTTGACCCTTGACTATATTCAATATTAATACAATTTATAAAATTTAAATAAAAAGAAATAATATTTAATATAAATAAATAATTCATGGTGTATTAATCATATAAATTGTCTTCAAAGTAAAAAAATAATAATAATGATTACATGGAATATAATATGTAAGAAAAAGTAAGATTTAGGGAATGATTTTATGTAAGTGTAATAGTGCTTATTGAGATGAATTAATTTGAAACTTTGGATCATATAAAATAATTTAATAGTTTGTTAGATATTTATTCGTTATCAGATATTTAAAAATTTAGCATTAATGTCTAATTAGGTAATTTTGAGTTACCGTTTGGAGAAATTTAGAATTTTATTTACCCAATAGTTAATTTTATTGAATGAATCTTTCAGATCAATAAATTCTCTGTATATAGCAATTAAACCAATATGAAATTTACTTAAAATCAATTCTAATAACAGTTGCTCTAAATACTGTTACTATTCAAAAGTATATTGAATTACTATTATTGTTATTATGGTTATAATTAAAGTAATGAAGAATTAACCAATATAAATTCTAATAAAACTAATCTATTTGAATTTTTTTATTTGATCATTGTAATTTGACAGTTCAAATCAAATTAAATCTAATAAATTATCAATTAAAATATCAATTATAAAATATAACAAATAAATTATCATAGTTTGATTATTAGAATAATAATTATTGAATAATATTAAAAATTTGTAAGATATATAATTATAAATGGATTTGATTTTTATTGTTACAATTAGCTTTTGATCCAAATTTGTTTGATTTTAAAATTAGTACAAAACTAAAATTAGTGAAATAAATTTAAAACTAAATAATAAATAAACAATATTGTATTTTTGTCTAATGAAACTATGATTAGTATTTATTATGACATTTTTTCACTGAATATTTGGAATACTGTGACGATTCGTCATCCTTATCACAGCATTGACCCTTCTCGATAAGTTGATTTACTTCATAAACCATAGCTCCCAAAGTCCATGCGATATTGACACCGTCTACTTCACTAGCAAAGATAATTTGACGATCTAAGTCGATGCCGTACCCTTCCTTCAAGACGTTGACGATGTATGCAGCATTGAAGCAATAGTTCCAGAAATCCCAATCGTTCTTGTGCTTTTCATTGTTTTTGACGTAGTCATCAACTCCCAAATTACATTGAAGTTGTGCAGATTCTAATAAGCATTTGAGAGGTTTTTTACCTGAACATTGGAAAAATTTGGCAGTTTCTGCGAATGTCGACACGGCGTACAAGTCCATAGTATCGGGAATGTCGGACATGAATTCACCGTTAATAGCGCATTTTGGCGTAAAGCACTCCGTCTGTTTGTCCAAGAGTTGATAAGTCTGCTCCAAGCATTGACTGAAATTACTTTGACCCAAAACTGTCACATTGCCACTGCCAATCGCCAAAGTTTCCAAATGACCTCGAATTCTACACGGTGATTCCAATTTACTTTCCCCACTGTTGGCTATCTTTTTTAATTTTTCAAAATATCTATTTTGAGCTTCATTCCTGCCGAATTTTAAATAACTGTGAGTATAAATAATTTTTTGAGTATTGTTCAAATTGATAGGGAATGCATCTTCAATGGGAATATCGTTAGGTTCAAATGTGATTTGCGTACTGGCACCCCCCATATCGAGGAAACCCTTACTCACTACATTCTGGCTAGGGTTCGCAAATACGTTAGTCATATAATTGACAGCTAGCCATCCGAACACTCCCTCAAATTCACCAGGAATGATTTGAGCTCCAAATTTATGATCGAATTTGAATCCAGAATTCCCCAATACCAATTTCGTAGCGTCCAGGATTTCGTTGGATAAATCCCTAGGAATTGTACGCATACCAGCAGTTGCTTTAAGGAATATCGGCGTTTCTTTATGCTTTTGCAACGGGATGAATTGTGCTGCTGCAGTGATCAATTCTTTGAAATACTCGGGAATCTCTCTCGGATTCGCATTGGCTAAACCCCCACTCTTTTTAATGCTGAATTGTTTTCCCTTGTTGGGACCTTCCCTGTACAATGACGGTTTAATATACGGTAAAAATTTACAGTTGGATTTACTAGGCCATTCATAAATGTTTATACGACTAAAAATCAATTAGTGTTCGCAATAATTAAAAAATTACATGAAAATTACCTTCCAGTACTTCCAGCGTCAATTACAATCCCAAAGTTATAATTGTCCATATTGTCCATGGCCGATTGCACCGAGTCATCGATATCTTTATCGTCTGAGGACCCTGGCATATCGTCATCTCTCCTAATGAAACTTATGGAAGTAGCCCAATAATTCCATATATTCAACCATAAGAAAATTGTTAAATAATTACAGTTCATATTAACAATAAATAAATTGTATTATAAAGATCATTAATTTGTAATAAAAATAAGCTTAAAGCAATATTTCAAACTCCAAACAAACAAAAAATTGTAACAATAGTGAAAATTCAGTATTTATACCTTAAAAATCCAACCTAAATTTTAATTAAATTTTACCAATTTAATCCTTCTGTTACTTATAAAATTAGCCATAAAATTTACATAAAAACCTTAAATATCGACTAAATTAACTAGGGATGGTAAAGTACGTTGATAATTATGTAAAAGTTGTTGATTCTAATTTAATTCCTATGATTGGGATTGACCCAGTTTGCATCGTCTTCAATTCATCAAGAACCTTTCAAGATCTATGTTGACAGTATTGAGTTTACTAAAAGTTATTTTTTCTCTCATTCAATGATTTTCATTATTTTCAGATTTAGAATTCTTATATCGTAAGTAAACAAATTACTTAATATTATTTTAATTATTTCATCAATATTGGATAATTCAGTAGAAAGTTTTATTTAAAAATATTGAATTTAAGATTTATTAATAATTTTATATGAATATAAATTATATTTGATTTATATTTTGAAAAAAGGATCATTTTGCCAATATTCTATTTTATATTAAAAAACATTCATCTATTATATATAAAGATAATATATATTGAAAATAAATTAATTTTTCAATTTATCTTTCTGAAAATTGCGATCTTATTAAAAATTTTCAATTTATATATTGACTTTAATTCTTTTTCTAAAATTTCAATACTATTCGATAATTATTTGATATTATTCTTTATAATATTAATATGATTTTTTGTTATAAGTTATAAACTATTCTTCGAATTTAAAACAAAACTTATAGTTAGAATATGAAACTCTTTAACAATTTGCGGCTTTAGCTTTGACTTTATATATTCAATAAGTAACTTTAAAAATATATTCTTACCTATAACCAAAAATTACAATTAGCTTCATATTGTTTCTATAATCCCTAGTGAAAAATACTAAAAAATTTATAATATTGAGGTTAGAATGTTAAAGAAACTTAAATATTATTAATAGCTAAAAATTTAATCAAATACATGGTGATTAATATTATTAAAGTAAAATTATATTAAATTTATAAGCTTCCATTTTAAAATTGAATTATCCCAAATAATATATAATTAATAATAAGCACATTATACTTAATTTTCTCAATACTAATACCAAATTGGCAAACAACATTTTAACTACAAAGTATTGTTTCTAATGCTTAATATAACGTTCAAACACTTATATTTTTTAGTAAATTCAAAATTCAATAATTAAACAAATACCATTGATTTTGACTCGATGTTAAAATAATTGTTTCATTATTTTGTATTTTTATATCAATATTTGACTGTTTAATTCATTTTTATAAACTATAATTATAATCCAATAACTTTTTAAAAGTATTATACTCCATCAAAATATTAATTTATTTGCACCTTTGATAAAATTTATTGCAAAATAAAATATATAACAACATAAATTAATTTTTTTCTGAAAATACATTAAAATAATATATTTATATATGTTTTAATTAAAATTAAATAATTTTTGTATTTTTATTTTATTTTGTTAATTATTTTAACAATAAATTTATATTATAGTATTATACTCAAATTATATTATTTATTATTAATTAATATATATTTATCAAAATAATAAAACTTTTAAAAACAATTTTATTTAAATTAAAGCTCGGTGTATTATTAAATTTTTTTTGATATTAATTTATATTTTATTTATAAATAATTAACCTTAGTAAATTGATTATTAGCACCATAATAAATTAAATATTAATATTAATTATAATTATTATATTTTAAATAAATATTCAAAAGATAAAGCATTATTATTATGTAAGATATCAAAAACTTAAGGTATTTTAAAATATAATTAATATAACAATTATTATTGATTCTTAATATAATAAAATTTGAAAAATAATAAAATGACTTGAAATATTACTTGATAAAAATATTATTAATAATTGAAGACCAAAATTGTGGGAGTAAATATATTTTTAGAGCTTAAACGGTGAATCTCCAGTGGTAAGCGATAGGTTACCACAGAGTTGTTGGAAATTAATGGAACCCACCAAATGAAATGAAAATAGCTTACTATAGATCAGGTTCTTCAAGTAAACTCAATTTTTCACGCTCGTCACAACTCAATATTTTTGTAAGGGTTACAAGAAAAACTTAGAGACTGGATACTTTTAAAATGAAGATAAAAGAGATATCTTTATTAGTTGATTTGTAATAATGTTATATTGGAGTTCAGGAAATAGGTGTTCTCCAATGTGACTTCTTGATTCAGTGTGGTAATCGCAGTTGCTTGAGTGATTGACAAGATTATTTCCCATTATAAAATTAGTTATAGGCTATATATATAGTATAGACTTGTCATTATAAATATTTTAATAAATAACTTATTATCAATAAAAATCTAAAACTTGATAAATCATTTTTATTGAATAAAATCACTTTCTAACAAAATAATTAATATTACCTTGAATTTAAAATCATGGGAAATTTTTTAATTTCTGATTTTTCAAATATATTATTAGTTTGACATAAATAAATATATACAAAGTTAATAAGAAACTATATATTTTTAATATATATATATATAATTTTTTGATTAAAAAATTAACTTTTTAAAATTGGTTATTTAATTTAATTATATTTAAACTAAATAGTGATCATCAAAAGTTTTTTATTTTAGTATTAATAAAACTTAACTATAAACCCTCTAAAATTATTTAAAATTTATAAGTAACTTTTATTAATAAAGTATTATTTAAATTAATAATTTATTATTAAGTAAATTACTTTAAGTTTAAAAGTGAGATAATCTAAAACTTATTAAAATTTAAAAAAACAACTTTAACTATTATTCTTTTAATTTTTAATAGATTGAAAAAATA
>JNEM01010647.1:0-20185 GCA_000697335.1 Conidiobolus incongruus B7586 | reverse complement strand
AATATATAAAATATTTTAATAAATTACTATAATAGATTTCATTAAGTATAAAATTTTAAAAATTTCAAATATTATAAAAATTCTAATATTTAGATTATAAAAAGAATAATTCAAAATATTAAGCAATTATATCATTAATTTTGAAATATGAACTTTTATTTAGAAAAAAGACTAATAATTGGTCAATTATTTATTTATTCTAAATCATTTTTCTTACTCTATTTATATAAAATAAATTTTCAAAATAAATATAATCATTAATTCAAACTTTGAAAATAAATATTGTATTGAAATCATGTTATAAAATAATTTGAGAATAGATAGCTTTATTTTTTTCATTTATCAAAAAGAATAATAAATAGATATTGTAATCAATTTAATATTATTGTAAATAATATAATAATCAAATCATAATATTTCAAAATTGTTATTAGCATTAATATGGATTTGAGTGACATTTGGCAATGAGTAATTTATTAATTTGAATTATATCATAAGAATAAAATTATATAACTTCGCCAATAGTGTATATTATATATTTGTTGATGTATACAAAATTTTGGTTGTATTAAAATAATATATGGATTGTAGTTTAGTATATTTCCTATAAAGAATAATTATTTCTTAAAATTATTATTTTATCTCAATCGCAAAATTTTGAACTTTTAATTATAAATTATATTTGAATTATTAAAAGAAACAAATTAAAAAAAATTTCAAAGTATCATATTAAAACTCTTTGAGTATTAAATAAATAGAAATTATTTATTCTATTTTAAAAAAGTGGTAAATCTACTTTGATTCAAAATGAAATTAATTAATTAATTTAAATCATCTGATATGTGGAAATAGCACAAATATATTAAATAATAAACTCGAAATTGTACTTATTAAAATTCTAAATGTTTAATTAAATATTGAAAATATATATATATGATACATTCAATGAAATATTAATGATTGATTTTTATAAAAATAATTAATTACCTAGAATTATTATGGACACACCAACAAACAGCAAAATAAATAAAAAGCAATTAATATTGATTATAGGAATGATCATTTTAACAGTATCTACTTTGATCATTATGGTATATAATTTAGATGGATCTATAAGGATGTCTGCGATATTTAGTTTATGCTCCATATTGTCAATATTAATACTTGCTGCTGTCTGGCTAGGTAAATCAAGTGTAAATACTAGAAATTCTAATCATTATGAAAATCGAATTGAGTCTGCAATTGTGTCTGAGAGAGATATGGGTTTGGAGACTTTTGAAGTATTACCTATTTATGATCCTCCTCCAAAATATGAGCAAGTCAATTCATCGGCAAATCAAAGATAAATGAATATATTGTATATATTAAACAAACACCATCTATAATATACTACCTAAGATTTCATGAAATGAAACCATGGATATAATTTTATTATAAACTTGGCGAAATTTTCGTTTGATATTTTTATTTATGAATATATTAAATTTCAAAATCACTAATTTATAGGTATAGAGACTGGTGCCAGATTTAAAGTATTAATATATTTAAATACATGTTCAAGTGAATTATTTGGTTTCAATTCTGATATGATATAACAAATATTTCATTTCTCTAATTCAAATATATTTTAAGGTAATTAGAAAATATGATTTTATCGTATCAAGTTCCTGATATAGTTTTACATATTTAAGCAAAATTCAAATAATATGTATATTATTTCATTATCCAATTAGAAATATTTAGAAAATTGATGACGTTTTTCTATTTTGAGTAATATAACCTGAATAGTATAAAAAATTTTTATTTGTAATATAATATCGAGTAAAATATATCAAATAAAATTATAGATTTATTAATAAATATTTTTTGAAGAAATTTTTATCAAAATAGTTTAATAAAAATACAACTCATATTAATGCATTTAATACCTAGATAGTTATTATTAATTTGTAATTTAAATTTTACTTATATGATCAAATCTTGTTAGCATTTTACACAATAACTCGTATTTGATCTGTTAAAAAGTTTGTAGTATTATTTTTATAGTTACAATTTATATACATATATGAACAATATCAAATGTTGGTTTAGTGAAGTTCTAATTAATGCTTAAATTATTTAAGTTAGTAATAATTTATTATTACGAATCTTCTAAGTGTTGCTAAATAATCATATTTGATAGAAATAATTTTCATTTTTCAAGATATATTTATTATAATTAGATGATGTTTTATTGTCAGAACTTAAAAATACCAATATACTATATAAAAACATCAATGTCAAAATAATTCGAAACATATTTAAATCAATATTTTAATACGAGTAACGCAACCATTCGGCACTATTTGAATTTGAAGCCATTGTGAAAATACTAAATACCCGATTATAATTTTTAATCTTAACATTTTAAGATTGAAAATTTTAAATTATATACATACTCACAATCATACTACAGTTTAATGTTTGTATAATAGTCTAATTTGCTTTTTATGAAAATTAAATATTATCTATTAATACTATCCTAAGATTAAACATAGTATTCATATTTACTACAATTATTATATAATTATCAATTTTTCATTTGAATTGAATTTTATCAAGTATAAGGTTACTAGAAATAAAAATTTAAGATAAGAGTATTTGATTTAAAACTCTGAATACACAGCCAAACAGCATGGTTCCATTAGGATTGACTCAAAATAATATGATAATAAAATAATTATTATTTCAAAGCTTATATTTATATTTGTAATATATATGATTATTCAATAGATTTTTGTATCTCCTGAGAACCCAACATGTCAATGTATTCTTCAATTAATTAAATAATTTAAAAATAACAATTATATTTTATATATGATATATGTAAAATTTTTTGTGATTGTTAAAGTGACCTCAAAATTCATCCAGATTACATAAACTATTAACGGAAGAATATGGAAATTTAAATAATTGATTCTGCAAGTTATTATATGTATTAAAAGCTAAACAAGCCGAAATATTATGTAATTAAAACATTACAATTCTCAAAATTTTTAAAGCAATGATAGTTAGAATTTATAATGAATAATTTAAACATAAAAATTTATATTGAATCTCTATGTGTATTCTAATATCAACTATTTAATAAAAATAACCACTATATGGAATTGATTATAACTCAAGTTTTTTAAAGAAATTTATAACAGTTCAAGTGATCTGTTCAGTGAGAAAAATGTATAAATTTAACAATTTTTTGTAAAAATAGAAGCATCTACTATTTTAAGATATTTTGATCCCAAATTTTAATTAATTATTAAAAGTTATAAAAATATGACCATATCATCAATTTAGATTAATGTTTAGACTAATGGATACTGAAGCTTCGATCAAACGATTATATTATAAGCAATGGATAATTTTAATTTTACTTATAATAATGTCAGTATCTGTTTTATTTGCTTTAGTTTTCGAATTAGAAGGATATTATAGAGTTGTTTCATTATGTATTACAGGTTTTATAATATTAATATTAATGATTGGTGTGATTTGTCTTGCTCGATCCAATTCAAATGTAACTAATAATATTCAAAATGACTCGATCAACTCTGCTGAGTTAGAGACTTGTATGAGAATGGGCGATTGGAGTGCGCTACCAGCTTATGATCCTCCTCCAAAATACGAAGACATAAATTCATCTATCAATCAAACATAATTCAAAATTTTTAAATATTAGATGCTTACCGGTTAAGCAATAATATTAATTTTAATAGAACAAAACAAACTTAATCTACTATCAATTTAATCTCTTCAAACTCAATCTTACACTATTCGTCAATAAAAATATAGTTATTTCGATTTCATAAATATATCTTTGAATTTTAAAGAAATACCTTTTCAACTTAGTAATATAATCTTTCACAAAATTTCAATACTAACTTAATCATATTTTCATGATTAAGTTTATTGTTTTATTAATATATAATTATTATAATATATACTACCTAAAATTTAAAAATGTAAGAAAATTTATGAAATAAATTAATTACGCATAAAATTTATTTTTAAATTAAAATAACTAAAATACATGTATATTTCATAATATAAAATGAATAATAAATTGATAATATTTAATAATATTTTTTGTACTTGATATTAGTATAGCATTAATTTACAGCATTTGCACTGATACCTCTAAATATCAATAACATGAATTATTTAATTAAAGCGATAATCAAAGATTTGTTTAACTATTATATAATGAGAAATTATAATTAAATAAAAAGTAAATTTTATCAAATTTATTATTAATTTATATTTCAATAATTATATAAGGATTATCATTTTAATTATATTGATAAATCAATTTTATATAAATGAGCTAAATCCAAATATTGAATTAAAATACTCAAATGAAATGAGGTTTTGATAAATAGTAATTAGCTATTATATTCATATGCTTCATATCATAATTCATAGATAATATATAAATTCTGGTTACGATAAATCAATTGAATGTTTTAAAATCAATAAATGATTGAGTATTCATCATAAATAATGATATATAACAATGAAATAGGTTTAAAGTTAACTCAGTGTTTAGTATTCAAATAGATTTGGTATTTAGGATGATTAATGTATTGTTTAATTTGTTATGTAAAGTTATTATTACTATTACTATTATTATTATTATTATTAAATCAATGTTCTATAATTTAAAATTCCAAGACTTTCTAATTCATACAAATGGGTTATAATGATTGAAATAAAAATAAAATAATTTGGAATAATTAAATAAAATATTATATATTAAAATTAATATTATTAATTCTATAAATTCAGTATATTCAAACATTGATCATTTAATATTTTGGTGAGTATATCAAAGGTATCAAACCTCAATTCATAGGTAGTAATATATGTATATTATCTTTGAATTGATTAAAGTTTTTTAACATAAAAATTATTAGTGATAATTAGTTGAGTATTTGATGAAATTTCAATAATGGATAAGAATATTAATTTTTGATTATGATGAATTAAAATTTGTAAACAGTGGATCTATGATTGATTAATAACCTCATTGATTAGAAAAGTAGCTCCGCTGGTGTAATGGTTAGCACTCAGGACTTTGAATCCTGCGATCTGAGTTCGATTCTCAGGCAGAGCTTAGCTCTTAAAATAATTATTTTATTTATTCAAAATTTCAAATTCAAGTTTAACATCTTGAAAATCAATTTTAATTATATTTTTTTAAGTATGATGCCAAATGATCTTGCCAATCACTCAAAAAACTGCTATTACCACATTGAATCGAGAAGTCACATTGGGAACACTCATTTCCTGAACTGGGTGGTTGTGTTCCTTTCTGTCACTGAGCCATTCCTATCCATAAAAATCAACAATGAAATCTAATATAATATGAGATTATCACGAACGATCTAATAAACACATCTCTTTTCTTGATTTCAAAAGTATTTAGTCTCTAAGTTTTTCTCGTAATCCTCACAAAAGCGTTGGGTCGTGACGAGTGTGAGATAATTACTTTACACTAAGAACTCAATTTACAGTAAGCCGTCTGCATCTGATTTGGTGAACCCATCAATTTCCCGTAACTCTGTGGTAACCTGTCGTTTACCATTAGCGATTCCCCGCTTAGGCTCTAAAAGTCTATTTCCTCCCACAATTACAGTTGTCAAGTACATAATATCTTTGTTATAATAATATATCCATAATTTTAATAATTTCAAGTATCATATATATTAAATATAATATTTAATACTCAATTCAAATTTTAATACATATTTTAATTTTTCAATAAAAATTATAAATTAACGATTTATATGAATAAAATTGTAATACATATATAATATTTCTAGATCAATATTGTGTATTACAATGTATAATCTGATAACCGTTTTTGAGTAATAGTACAATTAAAAAACAATAACTAAAACAGGACGTATTTTTGAAAAGGAAATTTATCAATTAAATAGTTGCAAATTATACTATGATGGTACAACTTAATTACATTACATTTCCTTAGTATTAACTGTGAAATTGAGTAATAACTAATATAGTTATTTATTCAAATTAATCATATTTTATTTCCCAAATAGTCTCAATCGTTATGTTAAAATATGTTAAATATTATTCACAAGGAGTTATTGAACTGAAAATTATTCAGATCTCATAATTGATTATATCAAAAATATGAATTAATTAAATATAATATTTTAAATAAATATAAAAATTAAATCTGTGATATAAAATTCTACTATAAAAAATAAAAGCTAAATTAAATTATTTATTTTTTTTAAAAAAACAAACTAAAAACCTTTGAAATTTAGTGAGTTAATATATAATGCTTTTTTTCAAATAAATTAGATAATTTTTTCTATTTACATCATATTAATTAATATTGAAATAAACTGAATAATTGATTGAAAGATATGATTATAAAAAAATGTAAAAATTGTGGAATAGACTATATCTTCATATCTAATATAGTGAATTAACTTAGTCTTGATTGGTCTTGAGTTGAAGTATTAGCAGCTGATTGGGAGGTGGCAGGTTGATCACTTTGACCAACTACAGTTATTATTGTTAGTGGAACTTCAGGAGATGCCAAGGTACTAACATCGCCAGCATATATTTTAGGAAGATCATATGCAGGAGGTTCTCGTTGAGCCACTTCATAAGTAGGAGGTGGAGGAGGTAGGGTATCTGGAGTTTCGGGATCTTCAACGGGATCTGTAGATGAATTCAATTGCATTAGATAGTGTCCGGGGTTCTCAACCATACTTAATAATTTTCTCATAAACTAAAACTTGATATTTAATATCTTGAATAAATTATATAAATAAATTTAAATTTACCATAAGTTGATCAACTAAAATAAAACCACTTACTACACCAACAAACACGGCAATAAGCTCAACACCTTTGATAACGAACAATAGTATAGAAATAATAATTAAAGCAGAAATTACTAAAAGGCCTATTTTGTGATAAAAAGCTATTCTGATACTCCTTTTTAAAGATTCTAGTTGCTCTGGCTCTGTTGCCATACTAGCTTGGTGCAAAGCATTGTGAATACTTCCTGTCCATTGAAAGGTGAGTGGTATTTCAGTGCCTTGATTTGTGTTTTCTGTGTTAGTATTAGTGTTGTCGTTTGATGTATGGATTAAAACATTGGCATTTCTACTAAATGATATCATTGAAAAAAATCATTATTAGATGAAATAAAAACTAACATTGAAAATTGGTGAAATGGTGAAATGTTATATTTATTTATATTTGTAGGAACAACCCTTCCATAAGAATATTACTAAATGACTCAGTTAATATCAACAAATCAATCAAGTTAATTGATACTAAAAGTCTCATCCAGCCAATCTGCAATAAGTATTCACATCTTATGATCTTTTTCAAATTTTATTTCATTATATCAATTTTTTAAAAAATTCACAAAAGACTTGGAAAAAACTTGATCTTTATTGCAAATTTGTTAAATATATAGTCTGAAAATAAATAAAAAAAATAGTGATTTTTTTTTAATTTTTATTCGAAAATAATAAAATAGAATGTACTGAAAGTCATTTTTATATTACTTCATTATACCTATTTAATAGTATTTAGTAAAATCTCTATCGCAAGGAAATTCGATAACAAGCCAAGGATTATACAATGTCTAAAGCAATTTTTCTTTAAAATTAGGTTATTTTATTGTAACATGAAAAACTTTTGGATTCTATTTAGAATGGATTCAAAATTTACAATTTCATCATCTATTCATATCACCATATATGGAATTATGCTTGTTATAAATTTATGAATTTATTATGATTAATAATCTAAAGTTTGATAATACTTGGTATAGGAATTGTTAGATAATGACAAGGAATATATTTCAAGAGGATTATATATGAATATTCATTGAATGAGCTAAACATGGTAAAAGAGTTATAAAAATTACTGAAATCGTCCAGATTATTTTAGTATGATGAATTAATCTAATATTCTGATGAGTTCAATATAATTGTTTATCACCCAACTAGATAGTTTAATTATATTCAATATATTGGTTAAATTTCTTTTATAAAATATTTAATTAACAATGTATATTTTGAAAAATTATTTTAAAATAATCTATTAAGTTTTGATATTTTTTACTGGTATTGGTATCTAAAAGTTAAAATGTTTGAGACAAGTATTATTCTAGATTTAATCGAAACTAGAATGGTGATGAACTATAATACAGTTCAAAATATACATTTAATAAGTAAAATTTTATTCAGATTAATCATCTTGATTTACATATAAGTATTACGATAGTATAATGGAATCTTGTGATAATATTAATTCACAATAATTCCACATTTTCAATTATAATAATAATGATAAAATTGATGAAAATATGATAATAATCAGTATCTTTTATTCAAATAGTTTAAAATAGTACCATTATATATCAATATATCAAAATTTTGATATAACTAAAGAATATAAAATATGACATATTTCAAATTACAGTACATATTCCATACTGGTTAGCTTGGTGAAAAAGTTATAGTCAAACAAACTATTAATATGTTCATTATTTTAAACATTATACAAAATTTTATTATAAATTAATTTTATTCATATATAGAAAATCAATTTTGATTATTGAATTAAAGTTTATAGATGTATAAATATTGAAATTATCTAAATATTATATGTTCTTGAAAGATTTATTCAAATTCTTAGTTACTATAATGATATTTGTCATTTTTGGATTTTTAACACTTATTATATAAATTAATTCCAGATGCTAATATTCAATAATATTACCATAGAATTGAAAAAATGGGAAATTTTTTAATTTCTGATTTTTCAAACATATTATTAGTTTCAAATAAAAAAATATATACAAAACAAATAGGAAAATAAATAGTTTTAAATTATATATATATATAATAACTTTTTTGATTAAAAAAATAATTTTTTAAAATTAGTTGTTTAATTTAATTATATTTAAACTAAATAATAACCATCAAAAGTTTTTTATTTTAGTATTTGTAAAACTTAACTATAAACTCTCTAAAATCATTTAAAATTTACAAACAACTTTTGGTAATAAAGTATTATTTAAATTAATAATTTATTACAAGGTAAATTACTTTAAAGTTAAAAAAAACTACCTAAAACCTATTAAAATTTAAAAAATTAATTTCAACTATTATTTTTTTAATTGTTAATAAAATAAAAAAATATATTAAAAAACATCTTTTTATTTTAGTTAAAGAAATATTAAAACACTTTAATATTAGTTACATAAGTATTTTATATATATATTAAAGTTTAAATTAAAATTAATTAATAAAAATATAGAATATATACTTTATAATTTAACTAAAGCTTAAAAAAATTAGAGTAGTTATTACTAAATAAAACTTATTAAGGTATAGCTAGAAATTAAAACTTTTATAATAAATTATTATAATTAATAAATCTTAAATTTTTCTATATAATCTTCTATTAAAATATAAATTAAAGTGTTAAATTAAGTTAAATTAACCCTCTTTATAAATTTTTTTAAATAAATACTTTATTAATAAGTGAATGTTAATTGTTATAATAAATTATAATAGTATATGCTATTTTTATTTAATTCTTAAACAAAAATTAATTAATAATAAACTTTATATTTCTTTTTTAAATAAAACTATTTCTAATTAGTATTCTTAATATAATTTAAAAAGACCTATTATTTTACATAATAATTATAAAATATATAAATCTAAAGTTATAAAAAATCTTTTAATTAAAAATAACTAGAAAAAACTACTATATCTAGTATATTCTTTAAATTATAATCTATATAATTATAATTGTTTTAGGCAATTAAAAAACTAGCTTATAAGAAAAAAAATTTCTATAGGAAAATTTAATTAGTTTGTGAAATATCAAATTTTAGTCTTTAATAAAAAAAATTGTTTTTTAGATGTTAGATCTTTGTTAAAAATATAGCAAAAAGTTATTAAAAATAAAAGAAATTATTAATTTTATATTATATATTTATTTTTACTTTTTATATATTAAAATGTTTATTTTTTTTTCAATCACAAAAAATTCCCATTATTTAAATTATAAAGTAATATTAAAATAATATAGTGGTTATCTAGATAATAACTTACTTAACTAACTTTCTCCTATATCCTATTACTTTATGGAGATACAACCCTAAAATACCTATCACACCACTTTAAGATTTTATTTTTCTGAAGACCTAATATACTTCTTTACACTACCTACAGCCAATAAATGATTTATATAACAACTATTGTTAAGATACATTTTTATCACTATCTTTAATTTTAGGTGAAACCCATTAAACCCTATAAAGTATCTTAACACAAACTTTTAAATAAACCACAAGCAAGCTACTTTCTTTTCTATTATTAATATTCTTCTAGCTATTGTTAGAGCTATAATATCATAATCAATTATATTATTTTAAATAACTGAAACTAATTTATTAGGATTGTTAGTTAACTTGATGGTTTTTTATATTTCAATAATATGTCAGATTATTTATCATCATTCCTTTAAAAATCTATATTTATTTGATTTCTATATTATGAAAATTCAGGTTCTACATATAAATAATCTATTGCCAAAAATATTAAAATACTTTTAAACTGAGAATACTAAAATTAATAAAATCTGTTTATATTAAATTATATATTCTAAGTTATTATTTATTGATTGGTTAAATTTAAATATTGCTAATATTTCAATTGGATTTTTTATAATTTTAGAAATTATTTAATAACTTTATCTATTTATTTTATAAATTAAAATAATAAAATTTTGAATCAAAGTATTTTGTTATATTATTAGTCAATTACCAATATTTTAATTTTTGTGAAATCTTATAAATATTTCTAATATCTTTTTTAAATTTCTATAATATTCTTATATATAATTTCAATCAAAATATGTACTAGAGATTCAAAGATGAATATAATATAATAAATGAAAATTAATTTATTATTAAAGATTTTCAAATTTTATAATTTAACAAATATTAAAATAAAATATTAATATGATAATATATCATTTTCATTTTCAATTAGTGAATCATATACAATTATTATATATCAAATAATGATTCAAAAATTATAAGATAATATTGTCAATTAATAATATAATTTCTGAATTGAATAAAGCTCTCTAAATTGTTAAATAGTTTATAACTATATTTGATTAATCTATAAAATATATCTTTTATAATTATTTCAAAATTTAATATTTCTATTTTTAATAATTTGATAGAGATATTTGAATTCTAATTAGGGATTGACAATGATTCAAAATGAATAAAAATGTATTATAAAATCTGATTAAAAGTATTAAACAAGTATATAATAGGTTGTCGAGATTGAGAATATCAATAACATCTATTACTGAATAGGAGTTTGTCCAATTGTTGAAGAAAGTGATAAATTGGATTGTGATCCTCACTAATGTATATGAAAGTACTCTAGTGATTTTCTTCAATTGTTGGACCATATGAGGGAAGAGGTACAGGCCATTCTACATGGTAGTTGGGAGGAGGTAAACACATATCTTGCTCATTCAAACTCCAAGCAACCTGAGAGATTTCTATCAAAAAGTGATAATAGTAATCGATCATTTGAAAGTATTTTTCAAAAACTCACCATGAAATTCAACAATAGTATATAAAGGTTAATACAAATTTATTGAAAGTGATTTAGAATTGACATTGATTACTAACATGTAATATATTATAATAAACCCAATGATTGAGATCTTAGTAATTGTGAGAACAATTAAAGTTAGGAATAAGATCAAGAATAGGACTGTTATCATGATACATACAGTTAATGAGCATAACATTAGTAGTTCAATATATTGAATGATCCTACGCTTGATTTTTTATATGATTGAGTTGATTAAATTCAACGACTGTCTCAAACAATCCTGGATATTTATACCTATTTCGCATGGAAATTTAATATTAAAAGCTCCATTATCAGTATATATTGTATTCTGGTAATAGCTTATATAAAGAAGATGCATAGGTTGACTTCTGCTAGCCATTTTGAGTATTATTGGATCAAATTGTTGATTATTTAGCAATTACAAATTTTTATAGAATCATGATAAGTTACTAAAGCTAACTGGATCTTTGTTTAATTTTACAGGATTCAATGTAAATTATTGAATTCTTCTGTTTATTCAAAATACACTATTTTCTATAATTAATATATATTGTTGCATTCAATTTCAACAAAAATTTAAATCCGATATTGTTAATATAAAATTCGAACTTTATTCAAATTTTATAGCTATTAATAAATTAAATTTATTCTGCTCATGTTATTTGAACAGTTATCAAATTAGAAGTTAAATATACAAATTAGCCTATTTAGTAATAAATGGAACAAGTATACACTATACAAATAAGATGTAGTATCAGTTGTTGCCATGTATTAATAAATCAACTTAAATATAAATACCATTAAGAGCAATTGAATTATATTAAAATTTATTTAAAACCTAATTTACTATAAAATTAATAAAATTAAAATTTTTTACTGAGGAATTTTAAATTAAAAATTATAAAATAGAATCAATATTCAATATTTTATTAGCACTAACAACTATAGTAATCTAATATCTTTTTAAGGATATACTGCTGTTAATTGATTAGTTAATGATTTTTAAATTTATTGTATTATAAATGAAAATGAAATAATAAAAAATATCCACTATAATATTTAATAATAATTAAATAGAGCAATAGTTTTAAGTATTGAAACGCTACTCTAAATTATTTATTAGAATATTTTATTGGGAATAGATGATTGCAGCAATAATACATCAATTTCATTTCCAATATTATTCTTTGATAAATTTAATTTAAATTAATATACATTGTCTGGATTCAAGAACCATTGCCACTATAATTTTAGCTGAATAGTATGGTCATTTAAGTGCTACTACTTAATATTGCTTATACATTTTATATCCGATTTATTCTCAAAATAGTATAGATAATATTATTATTCATATTGTGATATGATCAGTTCTTTAAATCTAATTCAATTTTCATTCAAAATAATATTTAAGAATATTATGAAAGTTTATTTATAGTTAAACGATTAATTATTTTAAAATTACAGAATATAATAGATCTAAAATGAAATATTAACTCACTTGATTATTAGTAGAGTTACAATCTTCTAAATCATCTTGAGTATTGTTAATAGTGCCATAGTTAGGTGGGTTAAAAAATATAGAGCGATATTCGGGAGGCGGTGACCAGAGTTGAGGGTTTGATTGGGAATGAAAAAGTGCATCAGGTCTTGAGTACTCATGATAATTTGGGTTCAGATAATATTGTGCGTAACTAATTTTATATGATATAATACAATACCACTATATTGAAGTTAATAAAGTCAAATAGTTAAAATCATTTCAACTTACTATTATATGATATAATATTAGTAATATGGTTATAGCATAAAATATTAAATCAACCTGGTACCAATCGTCCACTTCAAACTGAGTTTGAATAACAAAATAAATCATTAAATTTACCGTAATATGAATGATAATATTAGCTAGAGTATACTTAAAAAGACTGAATTTCAATTCAAATATTTGGGCTTCGTCAGACGATTGGCTTGCTTGCATCAGCGCATCTTCCAGACTTCCGCGCCATATGAAAGGTACTTCTTCTTCGACCACATCGTTGGAATATCCTGGCAATCCGTCGTTAGTACGATTTGATTGGGTCATTGGCTAAATTATCATGAATTGAAATTGCAAGCAGTCACTGAATTTAAGTTGATTTTGGTCCCATAATTTTTTAATAAAATATGATTATTGTTTCAAATTATTTGACTTTTTTGATTTTGAGTGAGTTTAAATATGAGAAATTGTTATTGATAATTATAAAATCCCTAATATTACAATATCATGATGTTTGTGGGTTAAAAACAGAATATATAATATTATTCAAAATATATTGAATATTGAAAGATATTTAATTATTATATATGAACTACAAGTAAATTGAAAATTCTTTGAAATATTTGATAAAGAATTTGTATCTGAATGTAAGCAGAAAATAATAATAATAAATATATAACATATATGAGACTGATATAATCATATAATGATGAATAGAAATATATTATTTTGAATCTTTAGTAATAATCCTATTTACAAAAATTATGATTTTATGATAAAAACTTAAAAAAAATTGTATCAAACCTCTCCGACTAGGAATTGGACTCAGGCTACCCGCGTGATAGGGGGATATACTTACCACTATACTATCGAAGAATATTAACTCTGAAAAATAATGTTTATAATTTCCTAAATATCTTTTTTAATCTCATTTTTTATATCATGTTGGTATTAAAAAAATCTTATGATTTTAATCTATCTTCATTTAACCAAATTTAGCAATATTTATCACTCCAATATTTCTTCAATTCAGTTTAGCTTTATTTCCAAGTTCCAATCAATTGTGAATATAAATATGCATTGAATTGTTTTAATCAAACTACCTAATGCATGTATTACCAATGTTTCAAAAGTAATGTATTTTAAACTCAAATATGATAACTAAATATTCCATACCTATATAAATAATAACCATTCTGAATAATTCTAAATTTTTATAAGGATCATCTTACTAATAGTTTATTTATTTTAGTATTAATCTTATTAGACAATATCGCCTAAATATTATATTCTAATCAATTACATTCAAACCAATTTTACTCCTCTAATTAATTGAAAACTATGCAATAAATTAAACATTGGTGGATACTTGATTGAAGTCACCAGTTTTGGCTACAATTTTAAAAAAATGATATAAATAGGTCAAATGATTCCTCAATAGAAATTTTGTTAAATTTATTTTATAATATCTGTTGAATGACTAATCATATGTTGAAATTTTTTAAAATATTTAAATGGTATTCATCCAAATCAAATAATAATAATAATAATGAAATTCAACACTCTAATACTCAAATCTCCTCCAGTGATTCCACTTCAAACTTCAGTACCAGTGCACTACCAGCTTTGGAAGAGCCCCCATTTGTGTGGCGTGGTAGCGTTTCTGATGCTGTAGAACAGGCGGGGAAAGCTCAAAATGATACCCAGATCACACATCTCAGACGCAGTATTGGTCGGGCTTATTTATTTAGAATGGCATATGGCCTTGTACTCTGTGTGGGCGTTGCTAGTGTCATATGGGTAATCACTAAAGATATTTTATTCACAGTAATAATCGAATTAGTTGCAAATTTAATTGTAATTTTACATAATTACCATGTGAGTCAATTTTGTTCATTGAAATATAATATTGATTTACTAATACTTGATTTAGTCATTGAAGAAAATATTAAGCATGATCAATTATCCCATAGTTTGTCAACAAGAATCTACTAGAACACTTCCAATGATTTGTAACAACCAAGAAACTGTTCAAATCGCTGTTCCGCCACCTATTTACCAGATTGCTAGGTTGGATCCTCCAGCTTATGAGCCTCCAAAGTATATTCAGATAGATATGAGTGGTTCTATTCATCATTCATCATCGATATCTAGTGTTCATATTGATCAAAATAGTGGAAATCGATTTAATAATTCAACTTCGTCACCTCATTCAGAAAATACTTGATATAACAGATAACTACTTTGAGCTAGTATCTGTATTCCTATAGCTCTCTATAACATTAATGGATTCTAATCGAATACTTATTCAGCATTAGAGATATCAATGAATAGCATTTTATCTAGGTGAATTCAACTAAAAAATGAGCATTTATAATTATCTCATCATTCAACCTTTTCATATCGCATTCATTTATACATAATGATGAAATCTTTGTATGATAATTAAATCAGTTCTCAATTGTAAATAAAAGACCCTCAAATCTATTACTTAATTGGGAACTTTCAATTTTGAACCTTGGCATGATTTTTTTAATATTACGGTTTTTAAGTCTAAAAATACCTTCAATTCATTCTTGTAAAATGCATAACAATTCAATGCTCGCATCACTTCAGCAATAATCTGTTCAAGTATTGTTTAGCCTAAAGTATCCAAGTAACAATCTCAAAATAGGTAACCAGCGATTCTCCATAATTTTCATGACTATATTTAGTTAGTTAATAACCACTTAATTCTAAACAATCCAACAAATATTTAAACCAACATTAATGGTAACGAGCACTATTAATTGATCCATTTTTTATACCAAATATTTCTTTACCTTTTGGTTAGGATTATTTAGAATAGTATTAAATTCATTTAATAATTAACAATATGTTAGAGTAATTTGGTTTGATCTCATAATCTACCGAAACCAATTGAATAGATTTATAGTATGAATTAATGGTTTAATATATTTTTACATTTTTTGATATTAATTTTGTTTGCCAATAATCTAAATTGAATAATCCAAAATTAATAATCCTCTCAAAGTTTTTTAGTCAAAATTCTACATGGAATATTTCATAAAATGAAATAAAAAATTTATAAATTCAATCTTAATTATATACCTAGTATTTTTCTTTGAATTAATTATTTCTCAAATACGGACCAAGGTCATCTAAAAATTTTCAATCAAAATGACTTTCAAATGAGTAATGGAATTTTGATTTATTCTCATTTACTGAATTATAATAACTGTAATTAGGCAACTTATTTGTGTTGAGAAATAATCAATTTAATCAAATACAAAAATCGTCATCAATATGTTAATAACATTGAATTATTTCAATGAATATTAAGGAAATTTAGAATAATATATTGTGGTTGAATTTAAAAAGTTGTCTAGTTTTTATTTTGTTAATGTTATAAATATTATAATAAATTTAGACTGAATATGCTACCCATCAATAAAATATCACAATGCCATGAACAAATGAATAAATAATAATGTTTTTAATTTGAGTAATACTAAGACATTTCAAAATAAATTGGAAAACATTAAAAAAGTTGGATCAGTAGTAATATATTCTTTATTAATCATATTTCAGTTATATTATAATAACTTTATTGTAATTTGAAAATATAAAAAAATCATTTGGATGTAATTTTTAACTTTTAAAACCATACCCAGATAAAGTTAAAAGATTACCCAATTATTTAGGTCACAATTAGGTAAATTGGGATCAACTGTTTTTCCAAAAGTTCTTGTTTAATTTTAAGACTAGTGTTTTGGAGAGTAACCTCCTTGAAATTGCAAAAATTTCAATATTTTGTATTGTCCAATAAAAAGGAACACCAAGAATATCTTCAATGCAACAATCAGACAATGTCACCTGATAGCGATTTTAAATAAATTGAGCTTAATCATTAGTGTCGTTACTTTTTCATTGACTAATTAAATTATCATTAAAAATCATATCAACTAAATTAAAATATCAAAATATCATATTTAATTGCTATATTATGATATAAAACTAAGATAATAATGTTTTTAAGATCTATGAATTATAATTCTCGATTTGAATCGAATAGTAATTCTGAAAATAATAACACGGTGCCTGATCATACAACTAATGTCTTTATGCGGAGTAATGAAATGCCGGAACCTATTCCATTTCGTTGGAGGGGTGATGTTGTGGACGCTATTTATCAAGCTAGTATGGCCGATGATCTTAGTCAAATCACTCATCTAAAGAGGAGTATTTATAAAGCTTTCTTAATAAGGTTCGCTTTTTTACTAACTCTAACAATAATAATGATAGTAGCTGTTATCATGATACAAAACGGTTATCAACCTTTAGCCATATTTGCTCTATGCATTATAACTTTAACTTTATTAGATCAAATATTGGTAAATATATTCATATTTTTATATTTGTGATGAACTAAATATATTTTAGTTATTAAGGAAAATTCAAATATTGTTAAATGAACAGTTTCATTATAATATGGATGTTGAAAGTGGTCCTGAAACAACAGATAGCCCAGAAGCCCCAGATTCTTTACCTTTACCCCCACCAACTTATGAGGTTGCTCAACTTGATCCTCCTGCATATGAACCCCCAAAGCCACTTACAAATGAATTGGATAATTTACCTGCACCAGAATTTCCCGGAACCTCTACTTCGGGTCAGCCTGTTTCTGATATGACAACGACGCGGACAATATCACCTCAGAATGATGCCTCAGCTTCAGCAAATACAGATCCATCATCTAATAGGAGTTAACAACAAATTCTCTAGAAATTTCATATCACAGTTTATACCCAACTTTTATTATTTACTCTGACAAAATTATCTTATAAGTATTGAAATCAACTATTTACGCGTCTTGTCGCATTAACATACCAGGTTAATTTAATCTAATACCCTATTTTTGATTATCAATACTAACAAGTCTATTTATTATATCCAACTATTAATATTTTCATCTTCATATTAAGTGTTATAGTGATATTATTTCAAAAATACTGCAACTGTCAATTATTTAATCAGTATTTCAACCCGTTGTCATTTCTATTTGAACTGATACTCATGTAATCACACACTTATTTCATTCAAGAATTTATAATAGTTTCAATTAACTTGTAAATTACACGACTAACTAATATTTTATTCTAAATGACTAACCCATTATCCTACTAACAATATTTTAATATCAGAAAGTTAATTAATTATTAAATTCAGTATTAATTTATAATAAATAAACAAATAATATTAAATGGATTCTATATTGAATTCATTTCATTTCCATTTTTCATTCTGTTTATTAGTATTTGGGACTTATTGAGCGTATCATCTGAAATGATGAATTTGGTATATTGTTATTGAATATTACGATGAGGGCTAATTCGTTTTTAACTGGTATCTTTTATGAATTGTTGATTTTAGAAAAATAATTTAATCATAATTTTCAAACTGTTTGTTATTATGTTAATTATGAAGTTTCAAGATAATCTAATTGTCAGTTATAATGGGTAATCAGAGTTGGAATGATTGGGTAATTAATCATTCAGAGACTTGGAATGAAATCATAAATTATGAAAATAACAAATTGAGTTATAAAAAGGGATTAATGGTTACATTAATTGCTTAAATTGGCTAAAGACAAATGTGTGAAAATTGAAGAAAAATAATTACGCTAATGAAAGGTTACAGTGAAGTTACAAATATCATAATTTGATATTTTTTGTGATGATTTTTTATTTTATCTTTCATTATTTATATATAAAAGACCATATAAATATACTATTACTTAGTAAAATCAAATAATTTCATCACGACTCTAATAATAATATAAAAAACTATTCAATCAATAGAGCAAAAAGAATTCTATTATGATGAGTAGAAAAACTCAAAGTAGTTAAATTACCTAATTCTTTGTTAATTGTAAAGTTTTTTTAATTTGATGAAATTAATACGAAACTTTGAAATTATTCTGTCCAAGGTTCATTGAATTAAGTTAATGTTCTTATAATTATTTAAGTATATTGTATTAAATATGATTTATAAAACCGAAGTGAATATGATATAAAATTATAAAAGCATATTTTTTTAATTTAATTTTAACAATGTATTAAATTTATATAAAAAATTGAGAATTAAAATCTAATTTTAAATTTAATTTGATTAATATTAATAATAGATAAACTTGGCTATATATTTTTTAAAAAAATTATATGAGATAAAAATTACCTTTATCATTTATTTGAAAATTATCAAAATAGCTTTTACTATTAATTTATTTAAAAGAAATTAAATACACAATTTGTAAAAGTAATTTAATCGAATTTTGTGTAGTTTCAGCCCTTATATGCAATAAAACATGAATATGATATATTTGTGTATTAACTTAATTTAGCAAAATATAACTAAGATAATGTGTAATGTATTGTTGAGATTTTATCTATATACTTATCCTTGAACAAATAATTATATTAAATAACCCTTTATTAATAAAAAAAATTAAACTTTTCATGAATATCTATAATTCATTATTGAATTCATTCTTTTTTGAAAGTTCATTATATATTCAAATATGATTTGTATTTTATTCATTTATAATATATTAAATTTGATGTATATTTATAGTGATAATATTACTTTATATAATTTAAAGATTTATAATATGAAATAGAAGATAATATTCAAAAATTAATTTATTTTAAAATATTTT
>JNEM01010646.1:0-22621 GCA_000697335.1 Conidiobolus incongruus B7586 | reverse complement strand
CATACTACATATCAACATCCCAACATGATGGACATTGACCACCCTAACCTAAGGTCGAACCATCAATACATCCAATAATCACCCCAAATCAAACCCCAGTCATTAAATTAAATAATTAGTTAATGAATATCACCATAACATCTATCAACTGCAGAAGTCTAGCTGGAGATGACCGGATCCCTAAACTCCACCACCACCTCTCTGCCTTAACCCCCTCACCTGATATAGTGGCTCTACAAGAAGTCAACCAACCCCAACAATCAATAACCTCAGATAGGATTGGCCTATACTCCGCAATATGGTGTGGAAGAACTGGATGGCTCATCAAAACAGGGAAACTCTCTACTCTATCCCACTCCACTTTGGACAAGGAAGGGAGGATTTCCAATGTACAAATCTTGTATGGCTCAACCACAATCATCTTAACAAATGTATACCTACCCTCATCGTCAAATGAAAAACACACCAAAACAAAGAATCTACTCAACATGATTCCAAAAGATTCAAACATCATTCTTGGTGATTTTAACCTAATCCTACAACCCCACTTAGACAAATCCCCACCAAAATTCTACACTGACCCAATATCAAGGACTGTGAAAGAGTGGATGGACCTGAATAACTGGAGAGACTCATTCGACACACTACCCCAGGGTAGTATAGAAAGATTCACTAGACCCAACACTAGAATGGGTACTGCATCATCCATAGATAAAATTCTAATTAATAACAACTGGTTCAACTACATAAACACAGTGCTGACCATAACTAATGAACTCTCAGACCACAAAACTGTAATCTGTAGAATTTGTATCCCTACAACCACCTCCCCCCAAATCAAACGAGCCAGAATCCTTCCCACCACCATCAATAGACCTGGATGGTTTGAAATGGCTAACCAATTAGCTAAAGAATAGGCCAGAGGAAACATCTCTATATCTGATTTCAAGAACCAAATAGTCAAGAAATCTATAACATTTGAACTGAACAGAAAGAAAAAATCCATAGTGGAAGTGAGTAAAACCATCCAGCTAATTAATCACTTAAGATCACACCCCCCTTCCTCATACTCTACAAGATGGAATGAAAGCTATCATAATGTGGTTAAAAGACTGGATAACCTGATCCAAAAAAGAACAGAGATCAATATACTTGCTACCAAAAGATTATGGACCCAAAAAGGTGAGACCATCCCAGGCTTTATGAAAACTCACATCAAGGGTAAACAAAAATCAAATCCTTTTGACTCAGTTCAACTACCCAATGGAAAAATATCCAAAGAGAGAGTTGATGTAAACAACAAACTCACTGAATTCTACTCATCTCTCTTTGGTGAGAACCCAATTGACACAAAAAAATTAGATGAACTGCTTAATCTATACCTTAAATTTTTCCCTGATAGAATACTAAACAAAGCTGAAATCAAAACATTAGAGACTCTAATCACCTCTGAAGAAGTTAAGAAAGCAATCAAAATATCTCTTAATAACAAAGCACCAGGCCCAGATGGTATACCCTATAAGCTATACAAATCACTAGTGGAGACAATAGCTCACCCTCTAACCATCACCTTCAATAAAGTCCTTAAAGGAGCCCCTTATGAAAGTGTAAGGCATTCATCCCTAATTCTAATCTACAAGAATAAAGGGGATAGATGTGACCTTAAATATTGGAGACCTATCACCTTTTCAAATACTGACTCAAAACTCCTATCTAGAATAATCAACTCAAGACTCTAAACCTTCATCCACAAAAAAATAAACACAACCCAATTTGGTTTCACTAAAGGAAGATCAATATAGGATAATATATGGACTTTTAAAAACATTCTTGAAAATGGCTACCTCCAAAACCTCTCAGGCTGGGCAATGTTTCTAGATCAGGAAAAAGCATATGACAGGGTTACATAGAAGTACCTACAAACTCTGATTGACAAACTCAAATACCCCCTACCATTCAAAAACTAGCTAAACTCCCTATGCAATAATCTAAAAGCTGAAATACTCACCACCCAAACACCCTACCCTATAATCACAATCAAACAAGGCTTAAGACAAGGTGATCTAGCCTCCCTAATCTTTTTTAACATTGCCTTTGATATCTTCTTAAGCCTCACACAGCTACTATTAATTGGAATTCTATCCCCAAATAGCTAAAGGCTTAAAACCTTAGCTTTTGCTGATGATGTTGTTGCTTTAATCTACAAAGAAGAAGAACTCATCCCCTTTAAAAAACTTATGGAAGCATACTCTAACACTACAGGAGCTAAATTCAATTTAGAAAAATTTGAATGGTTAAAAATAGGTAACCCTAACTTCAAACCTTCTAACATCCAAGATCATCCCAAACTAACTGTTAGACACTTGGGAATCTTGATGAATAACCAGGGAGTAGCATTATAAGCCAATGAGGAGATGATTATGAACAAAGTTACAAAAGTATTAGGTATGATCAGAGCTGCTAATCTATCCTTAATTACAAGAGCTAAAGCAATCAACACTTTTGCACTATCAATCCCTATCTACTAAGCTCACATTATTCTATTCACTAAACTGTTCCTGGATAAGTTAGATAAACTAATTAGGGAATTAATATAGTACCCAGGAAAACTAAAAATCAAATTGGAAAACCTATAATATTACTAATCTAAAAGAAGCCTTAGCTTATAAAATTTTAGAAAGCTTTATTCTATTATCCTACTAAACCAAACCCTTCTTATCTAAGCACCAAAACTGTTTGACAAAGCACTACCTCCTTGGATTTACTAAACTAAACTAATCTTAGCAAGAACTCTAAGAGTAAAACTTGACCCAGCCACAACTTAAATAAGAAGTGCTCTCATGAGAAATTATAAGAAAAACTCTTTAACACCATATTAGAAATCATATCAAAATTTCCTTAAACTGTTTAAAACAATTGTCACATAACCTAACCCTTTTGTAGAAGTGAACCCTTTCAACTATTCTATTATCTTCAAAGGGAAAAGATGGGAAGAACTAGACTTTAGCCCACTAAACTTGGGAACCTAAAAAATTAAACACTTTAGAAGGAAAATCTTCTTATCTAATGTAGATCTAGTATAGTTATCTACCTACCACTTTAAGCTCCTATCTAAATTTAAATCCATTACCTGGAGAATCCTAGCAGGTGTTTTTTTCAACCTTACTTAAAAGGTTAAAGGAGACCCCTTAAGCTTTTACCCATGGGGTTGTAGAAATAAAGATACTATAAAACACAGATATATAGATTATCTAAAGCTACACTACATCTGGATAAAAGCAACCCAAAAATACCTAAACCACCTAAGTAATCCCCCTACTACTACAATTAAAATCTTAAGCCACCACATCCCCCTAGACTTTAGAATGTTTATGTACATAATCTACCAAATACACCAAGCTTATATCTATACAATTAAAGCTAAAACTCCAAAACCCCTTAGATCCTTCTATCATAGTAAATAGGAGATGATCTTCACCTCAACTTTATCTGATCAAATACCACTATAAAGTAACCCCCTACAACACTTAACAACTACCTCATTACATCCCCCTCACATATAACATATAACATATAATATATCTATAACATACTACCCTTGTAAAACACTACAAATACAAACTTAACTCTATAGAACTATATGTTTTAGGTTGATCCTACAAGTTACAAATTAATATATTCTGTAAAATATCACTTTTATTTGTTTTTAGGTCTAATAAAATTTTCTTCATTTAATTATAAAAGTAAAAAACAAAATGCAATGGTGGTTTAGTAGTATAATTACCACCTGCTACATAATAAACTAAGGTTTAATTCCCTACCATTGCATCTTTAATTATAAAAACAAAATATTAAATTAAAACTTAGGTAATAATGATAGTAATTTTAAAACATATAAATCCAATTCAATCACAAAAATTAAACAATATTAATTATTATATAATAATCTATTATCTCACTAACTAATACTTATAAATACTAGTTAATAGCTTACAATTTTACTTGATAAACCAAGTCTAAATATTTTTCAAAATTGAACTAGATCAAGGTATTGCTAGAGTATGTTAATAATGTAATTGATATTAAGTATAAAATTAATTTGAATTTTATTAACTTAGAAAAAGTTTCAAAACATATTCACTTATTAAATAATTATAAGATAATACCTATCATGATACAATTTTTAAAAGTGATGATTTTGCTTATTTACAGTGATAAAAATTTAAAGTGTAGTATAATTAATATTATTATATTTTAATATTAATTTTAATTTCTATTGGTTATAATATAAAAAATATATAATTAAGTAAATATTATTTTTTTTATTTGTGCTAATATTAATGTAAATTATTAGGTTATGATTATAAAATTAAATTCATGAGTAGTTTTTTATTTAAAGAGTTGAATGATATAAATAATCATTATCAATATAATAATGATACTATTAATTATAATAAGAGGGTTTAAAAAAGTTCCCTTATAAAGTGATAAAATAACTAGCTTAAGAGATTAACTCCTCAAGTGTTAATTTTTAGTGAAAATTAATTACACTTTAAAAAAGTTAAAAATGGTGTTAAAATTTATAAAGGTTAATATTTAATAATGTAACCTATCTTTTTTAATATAATAATTAATTAATTATATTAACTCATGTTATTTTGTAATTTTTATTAAACAATCCATCAAGTAAATAGAAGAGTAAAATTGTTAAAGATAATTGATACAGCTGAAGAACACTATATTATACTTTTTTTTATGATTGAACCTAACCTCAGCTATAAAATGCTATAAGTGAAAGATATTTCAAATATTCAACCTAGTGAAGATTTTAAATCTTTAAAATTAATTAAACAGTTAATACACTATAATTATTAATAAATCAATTTGGTACTGTATAGAGAATTACACCTTGAATTTTTTTAACTAAGTTTAAGATTAATTATTTTACATTAGAGTAGATAAAAAGCTTCAGCCACATTAGATAATAAACTAAATCATTATAATCATTTTATGATCAATAACTAATAATTTAATCTAGTTGAAATATTATAATTTCAAGGGTAAAACTTCCACTATTATTTTAGATGAAAGAAGATAATTAAAGTTTTTTAGATATTAATATCTCTAGGGATAAAGTAATTTTATTCTAAATTAACATTATAATCAACTTATTTTATATATTATTTAGAAATTATGTATAATTAATTTAAATTATTTAACTCAATTTAAAATTCAAGTTATTTTATCTTTACACAATTACAATACTGATAAACTTATCTTACTTTTACCTTTTACAGAGAATATAGAATGTTTCATAGATTAATTTTGATGTGGTAATTATTTAATTACACTATATTCACTCATCAATATACTTTTAGGATTAATTCTTCATATTTAGTAACAAAACAGGTAATTTTAAATTATATACATTAGAGGATCCCTAGTTATTAGATAATATAAAATCTAAAAACAAATTAAAATTGAACTTTTATTCAACATTATAATATTTATATCAACATTTTTTTTATAAATTTCATTATCCTTTACACTTAAGTGAAATTCATTAGCAAAATTATATATTATAATTTGATTACCAAACAACTTAAACAAATTAATCTTCTATATCCTTTAGCTAAAGTCTCCTCAATAGAAAATCCAATATATTATTGAATACAGGCTGTTATTATAATAATAGTAAACAATTAATTTAAGATCACAATACAAGCAAAATAAGTTTTAATTACTTAAACATTATTACACCTAGATATTAATTATTACCTTAAATTTAAAATAATAGGAAATTTTTTAATTTTTAATTTTTCAAACATATTATTAGTTTGAAATAAATAAATATATACAAAGTTAATAGGAAATTATATATTTTTAATATATATATATATATATTAGTTTTTTTGATTAAAAAATTAACTTTTTAAAATTAGTTGTTTAATTTAATTATACTTAAATTAAATAGTAATCATCAAAAGTTTTTTATTTTAGTATTAGTAAAACTTAACTATAAACCCTCTAAAATTATTTAAAATTTACAAGCAACTTTTGGTAATAAAGTATTATTTAAATCAACAATTTATTGCTAGGTAAATTATTTTAAAGCTAAAAGAGAAACTATTCAAAACCTGTTAAAATCTAAAAGATTAACTTTAACTATTACTCTTTTAATTGTAAATAGAGTGAAAAAATATATTAAAAAGTACTTTTTTATTTTAGTTAAAGAATTATCTAAGTACTTTAATATTAGTTTTATAAGTATTTTATATATTTTAAAGTTTAAACTAAAATTAATAAATAAAAATATAAAATAGGTACTTTATAATTTAACTAAAACTTAAAAAAAAGCTAGAGTAGTTATTACTAAACAAAACTTATTAAAATATTACTAGAAGCCTAAACTTTTACAGTAAATAATTATAATTGATGAATCTTAAATTTTTATGTATAATCCTTTATTAAAACACAAATCAAAATGTTAAATTAAGTTAAATCAACCCCCTCTACAAATCCCTTTAAATAAACACTTTATTAATAAACAAATGTTAATTATTGTAATAGATTATAATAGTATATACTATTTTTATTTAGTTCCTGAAAGAAAATTAATTAATAATAAATTATATATTGCTTTTTTAAATAAAAGTATTTCTAATTAGTGTTCTTAATATAATTTAAGAAGACTTATTATTTTACATGATAATTACAAAATACATAAATTTAAAGCTATAAAAAACTTTCTAATTAAAAATAACTAGAAAAAACTACCACATCTAGTATATTCTTTTGATTATAACCTATATAATTATAATTGCTTTAGGCAATTAAAAAACTAGCTTATAGGAAAGAAAATTTCTACAGGAAAATTTAATTGGTTTGTGAAACATCAAATTTCAGTTTTTAATAAAAAGAATTGTTTTTTAAGTGTTAGAAGTTTGTTAAAAGTATAGTAAAAAGTTATTAATAATAAAAGAAACTATTAAATTTATATTATATATTTATTTTTATATATTATATATTCAAATGTTTATTTATTTTTAATCACAAAAAATTCCTATTATTAAAAATACAAAGTAATAAAATACAATTTGGACATTGGTAAATTTTTCAGATTTGAGAATTCCTTTCATTAGCAGTAATTATTATATTATTGATTGTATCAATTAGATTAATTCATCTATATAAGGTGTACATCATAACAATTACATCATGACCAGAAAGCTCACTGAGAATGGCTCGCTTATCACTCTAATTCATAGAAATGAATTGAATATTATTAGTGAGTATGTTTCATATATCTTTAATTTGTATTGATCATTTATTAATATTGATTAGGGATTATCCTTGTTTGATGGTGGTATATAGTGCTTGTAGTGTTAATCTAGAGCCGGATTATCCACCCGAGTGGATGGTTTTACTGACTAAGGGCTTCGTGATTGTTGTGACTAACGTTAAATAAGTCATTCCATTATTTTGGGTGCTATTTTAAATAAATTCGAGTTTAGAGGGGGAGGTGAATTAGGTCCTAAATGGTATGAAGCAAGAAGAGCTCACAACCGTGATCAGGCCATTAATGATCTGATCGAAGTTACATAGAGTTTGAGTAGTACAGGATTGACCACGCTTACTAAGATGATTGAATTTACTTGGAGCACTGGTACCATTATTTTAGGTAACATTTATTCTTTATACATACCATTTGGGACTATTTCTTACATTTAATAACTAAATTTAGGTGCTGCTGCAAACCATAGACCAGGTCAAATTATTTTCGTATCTATGTTATTTAAATCAACTAATTATGTTTCAAACAATTAGAATTATTTCAAGCCTGCGTATTCCGCGTACCATTCTTGGATCCCGTTACAAGTCTAATGGATGAAGATGTAACTTTGACACAAGTGGAAAAGGAGGAGTGGGAAGACGTTACCAACGACCCCAAAGCACTCGACCACCTTCTGACCTATGCACCTTACGACAACTTACCTGCACTCATCAACAGATCTCAGCCTTTCCCCAGTACCATTTTAATTCCTGCAAAGAATGATCAAATTGTATCATATTTACATTCCCTTCATTATATTGCCAATATTCGATCGGTTATCTCGAGAGAGCATTCTCCTGCTCACTTTATGATGACTACTCCTGACAGAGGCCATATCGATTACTTGAGCGATCCACACACCAGTGAAATAGTGTTTTCATGAGAGTTAGTGTTTATGATGAGGTCTTCAAACAGGGACAAATTGAATTTTACATAAATATAAAAAATATTTCATCATTTATGTAATTAGAATACAAATGAATTTCTTTAATATATATCAATCAAATGTTTATTGAATCAATTAAACTCAATATAAATAAATTCAATTACTAAATGGCAACAATCCTACCGATTTAATCAATTTTGTAATCTCGGACTCCGACTGATCTTTCACCTTCTGCTTAGGAAAGATAACACCCTCATCAGGATACTGAGCAATATTCGTTTTAGCACTCAATCCCGCAATATTTCCAGCCTCTGTCGCGAAGTTGGTTCCTGAGCCGTCATTGCTCAATTGGATTGCTCGACTCAAAATATTGTCCAAGAAGCCCTCCCTCTTCGCCAAAACAAGTGCATTGGTAACAGCTACCAAACTAACCCAAAAATTTATGAAATTCATAGCTAGCCTCAATTAATTTAAAAACTTCATCAATATTTCCCCATTCTAATTATATATTCAAAGTCATTTCCAACTAACTTAAATATAGTTAACCAATCCAAGTTTTTATAATTTATCAGAACTCCTAATTCTTTGGAGTACTTTTTATTGAGGAGATTTTACATTCAATAGTGAATTCTAGTTTTAATTTTATTTTAAATTGGGTTGATAATCTCAAAATTATTAATATTGTTTAAATTTTGTTGATAGGTTTATGTTTAAATAGTATATATTGCTTTTAAATGTTTGTTATTCTTATTTTAATGATAACCTGATTGTAAAATTAATTTCTATAATCATCAATTGGATTAATATTATTAATTCTTTAAAAAATGTGTATTAAACTAGTTGAGCAATATCTAATTATAAGTATAATTATGTTCAGTTATTCGTATTATTTTTTATGTTATATATAATATAAATACCATTGATATATTAAATATATGAGATTTTTTGAATTGGGTACATGCTTAACAGTAAAATGCACAATTGTATTAATTTGAACTACATTTTATTTTGTATCAAAAGATAACTATTCATTATATGGTTTTACTGATAAATATCAATAATGTTAGAAACCAAAAAATATACCTCATTTGATTATATATTGAATTAGTTATGTGATACTATTTATATTTAATGAATTTATGCTAAAATATTTTCATTCAATTTGATCTAACCTTATCATCTAAATTTTATTTTAATATTTATTAATATTATCTAATTTACTGTTCAAGGGGTACATCATTTGTAGAATGGCGCATATATAAAAATAATATTAAGAGTTGAATATAAATATTGAATTATTTAAAGGGTAAAGTATTTGAATATTAATTTGACATCTAAGCCAAAGTATTAAATATACCATAATTATAATATTTTACTATTTGTATTTATTTAATGTTGTATTCGGTACTTTTATTTCAATACCCATACTAAAAATATTAATATCAATATTTAAATTTGTTTAACCTATAAAAATGTCTCAAATTATTATATTCATCAAACATAACATAACCTTAAATAACTAACTCATTTTAAATGAAGTAATTAAACTTTCATATGTTTTAGAATCATAAAATCTTAATTAGACCTAAGTTTCTGCAACTAATCTTTTCAATTTATTTAGTATAGTATTCCCAAATTTTGGGCAAGTATAACTTTGATGACGATGTAATGAAATAAACCATCGGTATTAAATGGAGATAATTGATTACTTTTTACATCTATTATTAAGCTTAAAAAATATTTTCAATATAATGACACGTTGTTATCATGCCTTTAAAATATAATGAGACTTAACACTCAGGAATTATTGTTAATAAATATATTACCAAATTCAAATTTATTAATAATTAATTTTTATTTTATAATATCAATCATTAATATATATGATGTTATAGGATTTTAGAAATAAGGATATATATTAAGTGAATCTGTTTTATTAAAATGATGCCAAATTAAACAATTATGAAAAATCCTTGATATTTTGTAGTAGTCGTATTTAAAACTATATACATTCAAAAAATTTAAATGAAGTTTAGTGCAATTACAAAATTCGATGATTATTTTGACAAAAATAAAACATTAATCAGCATTTTAAATCAATTAACTATTCTTAAACTTGAATATTAGATAAAAAAATCCAATATTAATGACTTCATTGAGTTTTATCCAATCAAAGATGACTTTATAGAGCCAATGTTAGAAAAAGGAAAATCCAAAAATATTAAATATTGAATAGGGTCTTAGTTTCTTTGCATACAACCAAACAAAATAATAATATTTTAATATTGATAATATTTTTAATATGTCTAAATTAGCCAAAACTCAGAAGCTATTGCTTAACATCATTTGTTCATTGGGGGATTTAATAATTTAACTTTGATTTATATACATTATTAAATATTGATTATTAAAATATCTTCAATTTGTAAAATTTTAACCAATTTTGCATTTTATATGAATTATTTTTAGTAAATTCAGTGTATTAAAATACTGAAATATTAATATATATTAACGGTTCAATTTTAATGAATAATTTATTTGATTATATTCAAATTTCCTAATATATATTCGATAAAGTCTTTGAAATATTTTAATTGGGGTTTACCCAAAGTTTTCAGATTACCAAATTCGGAAATCATTGATCAAATCGAAACTTTTGTAGTATTCAAAGTTAGCGATGGGTGATTCATAAATTGATCAGATCGTACTACTATATCAATTTATAAATCAGATAAATTAAAATTTAAAATGTTTTATCAAAATATTGCTAAGTTAAAAGACAAAATACATAGATTTTTGATTGGTTAAAATTATAAATACCTGACCCATCAATTGAAATTTATAATTATATTAACGCAACTATAAATATTGATTCTTAAACTGAAGACACGATTGGAAGATATTTTGAAAATAAGTCAATTAATAAATTCAAAAAATTTGATTATATCTAAAGATTAATTATAGTTGTAATAAATATATAAACTATTGGTAACTAAATTTTTATATTTTAATACATGAACATATCATAATATAATTCAAAATATATACTTATCACTGTTTTTCGATCAATTCATCTAATCATAATGAATCGAAAAATTATTGTTCAATAATCGTTCTTAAAAAGGCAATGACTTTTTATTGGCCAAATTTGAATTGAGTAAAAAGAAATTTGTATTTATTACCATTATTAAAATTATCAAATTGAAATATTTAAAGGGTATAACAATAAATCAAAAGATTATTTATTGGATAGAATTATGTCAATATATAGTAGCATTTAATTTATTATTGATTATATAAACTTTGATATATTGAATTATTTTCAATTTAGGAGCATCATATAAGTTTAAATTATATAAGAAATATAGATGAAAATATTGATCTTAAAATCATATAAATCTCCAGATCAAAATGCATCTGATTTAATTAATTAGTGTTATACTCCACAAATAGATAATCTTTATAATTCTAAAATAATATACTTTAAACTTGACTGACTAATATTCGAATAACGGAGATTTTCATCATTACAGCACTAGCCTAGCTATTTAAAAATTATAGATAGATAAATTTAATATTCTAATTAATCTCTTCTTCATATTGATTTAAAGGCATCATTTATAAATTGATAACGATTAATCATTTAAATTCTTTATGTTAGAATATTAAAAGGATTTGGATGAAAATTTGAGTAATTAATTGAAAAATTCTAAAAATTTCAAAAATTTTGAATAAATCAGGAAATGGAACTGCCTAATTAGGAAATCAAGATGGAAATTATTTTTTCTTTACAAAATTATTTTAAAAAAAATATTAAAATAGTTTTAGAACTTCTTTTTATGAATAAGGTATAAATTTTATAAATTTTGGATTTTATCAATATGTTAATATTTTCAAAATTGAAAAACAGATTAGTTTGAACAGTAATATCATTGGCTGGTAGTCGGATTGATTACTATATCGAGTAATTTGGATGAACGAATTATTAAAAATTAATTACAAATTTATTCATTTTGTGGGATCTTATTTTTAGAAAAATATTCGCGATGTTTTAAATCCTGTAATATTATAGAAAATATTTCAAGATCAAAAAGTGGGATCAGCATAGATATTTTGTAGATCTATATTTTGGGGCCAAATGGCTAATCGTGCATATTTGGTGGACTTATTAGTTCTACAAACCACAATTTGTAGTCATCAAGATTTTATAGTCAAACTTGAGATGAAGATAATCGATGGACATGAAAAAGGAAATCCATCAATTCAATCCTATATAAACGTGACCATTGAATCCAGATATTATTGACGAAATCTGAATAATGATTTAATATTTATTCGGTTGATTTCACATTTGAATATTTAGATAATTTAAATTCATTTGATCTATTCCAAATTACCTTACTTTAGTGAGTTTGCCATGATCTAGTGATACAATATTATTATTTGATCGATTGTTAAGGCGGCTACTCAGTAACATATATTCAAATCATACTTATTAGATTTTTATATAAATTGATCATAGTTTGAAATTGGCTTCTGAATTTGATATTTGATCTTGCACATAATGTAGAATTATATTCTACATAAAGTATTCCTATTAGTTAATTAATTTGTCTAAATTTAACCCTTTGTTTAATTTTATTAATATCTAAATTGAATAATTATAAAAACTTATAGTATTCAGAATAGAACAAAGTTATAATACTAAAAAAGATTATAACATGTATTTTTCTCTTAATATATAAAATAATTTGTTATTTTTAATCGTAAAGTTATATCAAAAGTTAAAAAGAAATTATATTGATTCAACAGTGTGTATTCAATACAATTGTTTTATTATTTTAATTATTTTATATATATCGATCAAATTTTTGACTTTGATAAAATACTAAATCGGGCAATTATAATATGGTATATCATCAAAATTATTAAATCAAATAAGGGTTAATTATTGAACTTTAAAATTATTTTTCAGATTTCAAGAATATGATCCAAAAAGGAGATTATTAGTTTTGTTTTGTATCATTAAACAAAATTGGAACTTACTGGCTAAATTATATTAAACTTTTAAAGCGTACTTGAATAAAGTTAAAGGCAAAAAGAAGACTTTAAGCTTGTCTGTAGTATTTAATCAATTCTATTTTAAATAATTATATTATTTATCTTAATTTTGGTGTATTTATTGAATAATTAAAGGAGACTGGAATAACTAGATTAATTTAAATATTATAACTTAGATGTACTTATTATTTTGCTATTTTTAATAAACTTGCACCTTATATCTATTTGTAAATATCCACTACCCATAGATCGAGTTTCATTTCTTCCTAATATAGATACATAGTAAATAACTAATATTTAGAGTATTTATCAAACTTTTAATCATCCATCCTTTAACTGGATCAATCAATATGATTGGCTTGAATGAAGAAATATTATTCTAAGATAAAAAAGTATCATCCAATCAATATAAACCTCCCATTTCTCAAGGTTGTTGAGATCGTATTTTTTTATTATGACTTTCGATGATCGTATTTTCTAAGATCCAAATTTGAAATTAGACTAAAATTTGTTTGGCCCAAAAATCTGAGTGATAATATTTCTCTTAAAAATTTAAGGTAAATTCAACTCATTTTTTAATTTGAGTCTTGCTAGAAGATTCCTCTGAACGAAAAATTTGATTGGATCTCGATGATCAAGTTAGTGATGATTGGCCAATCTTTGGATCAATGATCAAATCAACCCAATCATATGTCGCTCTGTTTCATTAAAATAGGCATTATTTTGCACATATTTTATATGAGAGATACATTTTTATTTTGGCAATGAGGATAAAAATGGAAATATCGCTCCTAAAAATGAGCATCTTTGGGCCTTATTTAAATTAAAGTTATACCCTCAACAAATGGATTAGTATATATAGGCCATACTCGGAGATTCAACTTCAAACTCAACCTCATCAAATCACTGTGGATTTCTATCCAGTTCTTCCACGTATTTTAACCTGCTTATTTCTTTGTGAATGTCACATTATTGCACCTTTACGCCCTCCAGCGATTATATTTGCAACTATTCACTCGACTATCATAGATTGCACCACTTTCAGGACAATCAACTAAATTGGATTCATCTAGAAAAACTTCATTGTGAGCCATCAGCGAATTCCCATTCAATGCATAACGGTCACTCAGATTCATCTCAAAATTCGTCCTCCTCAGCTAACACAAACAATCGTACGAAGCCAAAGAGAGCTCAAGTGAAGAATGCTTGCACCAATTGTAAGCGAATGTGTAAGAAATGCGATGATAATAGGCCCTGTAATCGATGCATCAAACACGGCGTTGCAGACACTTGCGTGAGCTCGGAACGCAAACCTCGAGCCCGCGGCATCCTTAGGGGACCCTATAAGAAACGTGCGAAAAACACGTGCTCAAGCTGTTCTAGCTCGCAGACCCCGCAATCACTCCCCCCATTTTCCACCATATTGGCAGCATTACCAACCCCTCAGAATTCCAACTCTGGATCATCAAACAGTGATAACACTTATTCTCCATGCGATTGCAGCTCTCACAACGATACTAGCTGTTCCAATAGCGGAAACTTTAATAGTAATGAATCGTCATCTGGATCAGCCTCGATCTCTCACTTTCACAGCCATGATCACTCTAATGCGAATCATACTCATAAGCTTGATGCCCCTACTCCTACAGAGCTTGATCCGAATTCATGCCAAATGATGACAAGTCCAGCTCAGACCAATGGTTACACGCTACCCTGGATCTTGGATCCCCATCAGCCTTCAGGTGATTTACCCTTTACCTTTCCTCAAAGTTCAGTCAGATCTGACACATCGAAGACCAAGACTGAGGAGAATAATGGCCACAATCCGATGAAATTATCCATGAGAGCTCCCAAAAGCAATGACTTCATAATGAAGAAAGATCGATTTAATGAAAATGGCAATAGTAATCTATCTTCACCTTCGCCGACTTCACCAGAAAACACTATATTGCCATCCAATCAAAATGATAGCTTCTCTTATGCTTGATAACTATAACTCATTATATTTACTAACCAAAATACTAACCAAATCATCCAAATTTATTCAATTGTACTTTCTATTATATATGTTATCCTATATGTATGCAATTATTAAACGCAATTGATTTTGAAATTTTAATAATTTTCAAATTACACCTAATATTAATTCCCTCAATTTATTGTAATATATGTTATTTTTTATATTTGTAAATTGATCTAGATAGAATACCAATGCTTAATTTGGTAACAACTATGTTCGGGTTGTATAATCCACCATCAATTTGATAGTTGATGAAATCATCACTTAATATTATTTAACTAACACAGTCATTGTACATATATGGAATATACTTACACTAAATTAATTAACTTATTTGAGATATATAATCAACCCTATTTATCTTCTAATCAATTTAAATTGAATTGGATATACTTAAAATTATTCAATTGATGCTTTGATATTTTAATTAAATTAAATTTAATAAAGTAATTTGAGTAGTGATTGCATTAACAAAACCATTTTAAACAACTTAATGAAATTTAGATTGATTGATAAAAATGGAAATGATATTTTAATTTTTCGTAACAAATACCTTCATAATGAGAAAAAGTTGATAGAAACTATTAATCATTATTACATTAATGATGCAATAAATTAACTTGTAATAATCTAGTATTTTTTTCGTAGTGAAATTATATTAATGAATTTTAACCGGGAAATATAAATTAAAATTATGTAAGCATTAAGTCATCTCAAGTAATGTTGTGGATGTAAGCTTAAATTAATAATTTCTGACTATAGAGTTTTCTAGATTAATTTCTCAAATCATCATTCGGTTATTTTTTAATTGTTTTATTTTAAAAAAAAAATAATTAATTAAACATGTATAGGTAATAGTAAAATCTGGAAAAAATGTATCCCACATTTCAATTTTAGAATTAGTGTTTTATCTAATTATTTTATCAAGTGACAGGGTTATATTCTTTTTCCTTTATCTCTCATATATAATTCATATCTATAATTTATTATTGTATTTCATAAAATTATCATTATTTTGATAGACCCAAATTTAAAATAACAGATTATATTTTATGATTATCAGTCAATATAATTCTACTTTCAAAGCTAAGTACTATCAAATATTTTTACACTGATATTAAGATTCTTTTATATTGAAAATGTGATATATATATATATATATTGATTCTTGTAAGTGAAGCTAAGATTTATTAATATAATGTGTTAAGTCATAAAAATTCTAAGGATGGAATATGTTTGAAGTCCGAATATTCAAATAATAGTTAGAGTTGATATGCAAAATTCTTATAATATAAAATAATACATTTTCAACTTCATATTTCGCCCTCTATATCTATTTAGTTTTAATTGTTTGAATCCAAAAAACACCTATTAGAGAGCTTTATTTCCTCTTTTTTATATTATTATAAACTTCAATTTATATATTAAATATCGATTAAAGTTATATTTCACATGTCAACCAACTCGAATAAATGAAATTCATATATAAATGATTATTAAATATTCAAACATATTTTATTCATCTAGGCCAACAAATAAAGAACATTAGTGTCACGACCCATCGTGACATTATCCAAAACAAGGTTATATTAAGAACACAAAACAAAAGTTCCCGAAGCAAGCCAAAATAAGTAAAACAATTAGAACAGAATAAGAAAACATAAAAGAGCATACCAGAATAGTTCACTCAACTATTCTGGTCATTCCTTGAAAGATCCAAAGAACCAATAAACTCTTCTCAAAATCAAAGTACTTTATAATAAGGAATATACACTATGGT
Organism: Conidiobolus incongruus B7586; assembly: GCA_000697335.1. Lineage (NCBI taxonomy): Eukaryota > Fungi > Entomophthoromycota > Entomophthoromycetes > Entomophthorales > Conidiobolaceae > Conidiobolus > Conidiobolus incongruus. Next base: position 5,541 of record JNEM01010646.1, on the reverse strand, counting down.
AATGCTTCGTTATCTTTTCTCCCCTGTAGCCTTAAAGGAAGCTCCCCTTTCAGAGCCTACACAAGTGTCCATAATTGTACTCATTGTCGCCATCCTATGTGTAACGCTTAGCTGGGGAGGAACTTGGTTGACTACCGGGATTAACCGTTGGATCATGCGCCTATGCTTACTAATGAGCTGGGGAATTCTTATACATCGATGTGATGACCTCGTAACGAATTCTTCAGCCTCTCATTGGCGGATCTTAGAGGCCGTTGATAATTAGGCATTTTGAAAAAATCGGAATATTTAAGGGAGTTTTTGAGTGATAGAATTTGTGATCAATAACATATCTTGATTAATTTCATGTAGTAAAGTCAGAATTAAATAATCTACCAGTATATTAACTTATACCTAAATAAAGAAAAGATTACAAATAATTTATTGGTGTTGAAATATTTAATAGCAATATGAAAAAATAAAAATAAATACTAATTCTATTGAATTTTAGTATTGAAGTTATAAAGATGCAAATAAAGATTGAAAATAAACAAGAAAAAATTAAAAAACAAATAAATATTAAATACATATATATAAGAAAAATAAAGTAAAAATATAGATATCAAGAGTGACAAGAGTGAGGTTCGAACTCACGCCTACAATGTAGACTGCGACCTGAACGCAGCGCCTTAGACCACTCGGCCATCTTGCCATATCTGTGACTTCTTATTAGTACTAATATTCACAAACAAAGAATATATAAATTTTAAAAACTTAGTTGACCTATTTTGAATTAATCTCTATTTAATATAATTTTTATTTAATCATTATATTTAATAATTCATTTTATCAATTAACTGTTATTTTAAATATGTCTTAATATTTATAAAATTTTAATTTAATTTTTTTATTTTTTATTGATCTAGTGAATTCAGAATAATAAATTTTTAATTTTTATAATTCACTAAATAATAATTAAACAAAATTTTTATTTAAGTAAAATGTCTAAATATATTAATAATTTTTTAACTTCAATCTTTTTAATATGTTTCCCAGGTGTCATAATTAAACCTACTCTCCTTCTATTATTTAAATAAAAAATTAGAAACGATTAAAGCATTATTTTTTAAAAATAAATTTTTATTGAAATTGATTTTCATAAAATTTTTAAGCCATAGATAATATTAAATTAATTTGATCATCTGAATAAACGAAAATACCTTCAAATAATCTGTCATCTATAATACTTACCCTTAAAGTTCTACCCAAAAAACTTTTTATCTTCTCTAAATTCGGATCTTCATTATTTTTTTATTATTGGCAGTGGCTTCAGTATTATCATTATTCGTGTTAGCTATATAATCTTTATTGAAAGGACTATTAAAATTCATAACGATATGATAGCTTTAGTAATTTGAATATTGAATAAATAAATGAAAATTAGTTGATAATTAATTTGTATTAAATTAAAAAATTATGGGATTATTATTTAAATCAAAAAAAATTTTTTTTATAAAATAAAAATAATACTGATAAATATTGAAAAACAAAAATAAAACTATTAAAAAATAAATTTAACAATTATAATTAAATTAATTAAAATTATTATATATTTAAAATTTTAAAAAGATTAAATATAAATATTAAATTATTAATAATAAAGTTTAATTCATCCTATATTATTATTTATATAATTAAAAAAAGGTTGAAATAATAAAATACTTTGATTAATTAAATTTACCAATCTATAACAGGAAATAGTTATAATAGTATAATTCAAAAAAATGGAAAAATTATTTAGATAAAATTATATTTTCTATTAGTTAATTTTATAAATTATATTAGTTTTTATCAGCTTTTTTGCCTTCAAAAAGTTTAGGTTTAGGAGGATAGTTGGGTTGCTCTCCCTTGTAAGGTAACCAAGTGTACTTTAAACCCTTGCGTATCTTTTCGGGATGAGGACTTTGAACTCCCTTCCAAGTAAGTGTGCCAACCGCATAACCATGAGATAAATCCTAAATTAATAAATTAATACAAAAAAAAATAAAATTTTGATTTTAAAATTTTTAATTACATTTCTCAAATAACACTTATTAATTTCATAATAAGTGTCAGTTAAACCCTTATCTAACCATTCTTTAGAAGTCTAATTTTTTTTAAAAAAACATTAATACTATATTAAATCAATAAAATAACTAGATTAGTTTACCACTCTTAAACCTTGACCATTATTTTTATAAACTGATAATAATTCGAACAAATTTTTACTTTTTTTATTAAAGAAAAAAGTTTCTATCTTATTTTGTCTTAATAAATAATTTCCGAATGATGACATTTCTTGTTAATATTTGTTTTGAATTAAAATTTTTTTTATTTAAAAAACTATTATTGTTGGGCGTTTTTTCATTTTATTTGAAAATTCTAAATAATAGAAATTTTATGGGATTTGTAAATTATTTATGACAATTGAAAAAAACTTAAATCATGTATTATTAAAGTAATAATATAAATTTATAATATATACTGAGAAAATATCAATTTTATTAAAAATGAAGAAAAATATAAATTAAATTACTAATACATATTTAAACCAAAGAGCTAATTATACTTCCAATTTACAAATTTTATATCTTTAAATAGCAACTTATGATGATTGATTGGGTTCGGTATTATTCGTTAAATCTGGGATATTAATCAAAGTCTTTGGGATTAAACTAAAATTCATGGACAGTTTTAGGAACCTAGCATATAAATAGGTTTGGCTCTATAAATAAATGCAATTAATATTATATAATAACAGATTTTATGATAATAGGTAGTATTTACCTCAAATTCGTTGAATATTGCTTGGTGATGATACCAAGCGTGGGCGAATATTCTATATAATCTCCTTGCGATAGATAGGAAATGTTTGACAGAGTTAGTTGGTACAGTTAATCGACTTGGGAAATATTTAGAACTATTTAATAGGGATGTAGCACCATCCAAAGTGTGAATAATATAGTCAATAGCACAACACTAAAAGTTAAATATGAGTTAATATTATTGTTTTAAAAAATTTTTATGAAAAATTAATTACACTTTGAGGGGTAGGATGAGCAGCACATAAATAAAACCATTCGTTAGCTTTCATTTCGGGACACGTTTCTTTAGTACATTCCATCTGAATTTGAACTACAAAGTAGGATAACTCTAAACAAACTTGTCTAATTTATAATTAATATTATTATTATTACAAATAATTTAGAAAAAAATTATTTAAAAAATTTACCTTAAGTGTTCATATAACCAGATATCAGGAGTTTGACCATCTGGAACTTTTAACAATTTATCAATATCCTCTTTAGAATTTCTTATAAGATCTTGTAAATATTCTTGAAGGGAACATGGAGAGTCTAAACTTTGTAAATCGCAACTCGTCCAACTGTACAAATCCTAATTAAATTATTTAAAAAAATGTAATATAAAGATTTTATCTGAATTTTATACTTGAGATTTCGTTCCAGGACGATTTCTTCTAATGACTCTGGCTTGAGAAACATTATTAACGTTAGATATATTGGGGGATGACGAGGTTGGCAAAGAAGCAGTTGAAGATTCAGTAGACACTAGCATTTATGATTATTATTTTATTATTAAAATGAAAAAAAAGATTAATTGAATGAAAAGGGATTCAATAATTAAATTTTAATTTATCACAATTTAAATCCAGTCTCAAATCTTAATAGTTTTAAGGTAAATCCAGGATTATGTAATCTGAGAATGGGAGGTGTACAATATAATTTCTTTAAATAATATTTTTAATTCTGTATGATTGGCTCATCTGGAATAAAAATCCATTAGAATTGTAAATGGATAAAGAAAAATAAATTACAGTATTAATTAAAGGTATTGAACACCAAAAACCATAATCAATATCTAGAATTACCCTTAACCATTTTTAATTAACAATTGGCGTAAATAATAATCAAGCATATTATTAATAATTATTTTCTCATTACAATTTTTAATAATAGATATTATTATCAGCATTATCATTGGATAATTCATTTCAGTTATTTTCAAAATCTAAAAAAAATTAATATTAATATGATTTAATAAAATTTAATCACTCTTAATTTAGAATAAATCAATATTGTTTTGAATTATTTAGACTTTCATAAACTTAAATTGAGACCCAAGAATACTTGTATATAAATAATGATGTTAATATATTCACAATTTAAATATAAATTTATTAATTATAATGACAATTTCATTTGGCTATTATATACAAAATAATTTTTTAATATTTGATAATTTTTCTTAATTAATTTTCAATGGATGAATAAAGATTATTTTATAACTCCTCTTAATAAACTAATATTAGTGATTATTCATTCTTATTGCTTTAGGTTAATTCGAAATATCCGCCAATTATTCCAATATTTCAAGCTACCACTATCCCTTGTTCAGATCCACCAAGTCTAATTCAATCAATTTTCAATATAATGCAATATCTAACCAATCTAATTGGGTTCCAAATACCTAATAAAACAATTTAAAATATGTTATAAAGATTTTAATTATATGTATAATATATATATATATATATATATCATATTAAAGTTATTAATTTATAAAACACATATCAATTTAAAATTTTTAAATATTATCAAATTATTGAATTATTTTAATAATAAAAGACCATTATATTAGATAAAAAATTGTTAAAATAATAATCTATTCCCAATACTTTCAAAATATAAAGTTTAACATAATTGTCTTATTTATAATATTTTTAATGTCATTGTATAGCTGATCATCTGTAAAAATAAATAATACCTTAAAAATCTTAATAAATGCTATATTCTGAAATTCAATCGGTTATTAGTTTGGTTATTATTTTGATAATGATATTCATTTGGCTTAAGTATAAGTATATATATAAATTTAGTTATTTAATATGATATAACCATAATAATTTATATATTCTAATATATTATTTATAATTTTTAGTAATTCCTTAAATATATAAAATAAATTAAAAAATATTTATAAACACCATATAAATTAAATAGTAATGGATATAAATTAGTTTGAGTTAAATATTGATATTTTGGTGGATTTATTATTTATAATATAAAGTTATATAAAATAGAATCCTTGTTTAATTCTGAAATTTATATATGTTATATTAATCTTATATTAGATAATTTTACAAATGATCAAAAAACTCAAACTTGGTTAAAAATCAATTAATTAAACAAAATAGATAAAGTATAGATATTACTATAAAATTAAAAAAAAATAGGAAATTTTTAATTTTTGATTTTTTAAAAAATATTAATAGTTATAAAAATATTATATACAAAATAAATAGGAAAATATAAGGATTTATAATATTTTTTTTATTTGAAAATTTACTTTTGGAAATATATTTTTTTATTTAATTATATTTATTTTAAAACTATTTCAAGTTCATAACAAGCTTTTAAAGAAAATTTCTTATTTAAATCAATACTCTATCATTAGGTATACTATTTTAAATTAAAAAAATATTTTATGATAATTAAAGAATAA
>JNEM01010642.1:0-27363 GCA_000697335.1 Conidiobolus incongruus B7586 | reverse complement strand
AAATATTTTAAAATATAATAAATATAATAATATCAATATTAATTTAATATAAAGGAAAATTTAATATAAAAGTAATATAGTCTTTAATATAGTATTAATATTATAATTTAATAATATAAATATAAATAATATTTAATTTAGCTTTATAAACAAATAAGTCAATAATAATATATTAAGATTTATATTAGATAGCTTTAATATTGTGTTAGATTATTATTAGATTTATTAGATTACTTAAGCCAAGTCAGGATATAAAGGAAGCTAAACCAGGAAAGGCTTATTAAGAAACTAACTATATCAAAGCCCTCTAACCATAGAGGGTTATATTATCTAACTATTTATAGAAAAATTAGTTATATTATGAATTATGGGTATTCTGAGAATTATTATCAATCTGTGACAAATATATTCTAATATTGATAGAATATAGTCTTAATTTTAAATATATTAAATGAATTAAAAGGTAATAGGAATTAATAAGAAAAAAAACCTAGTTTATTAAATAATTTGAAATTATTTATATAATTAATTTATCTTAAAAAGTATAAATGATTTGATAAATTTATAGTTAAATATATTATATAAAAATACTTATAAGAATTTTGAGAATTAATTTTTTGATAAATAATTAGATAATAAGATTAGAATTATATTAAAAAAAATATAAACAATATTAATGTATTAATTTTTAGCTTATAATTAAGAATTTATGTTTTTAATATATTTTAATAATAATATATATTTAATTTGAGTTTAAATTTTTTTAACTTTAATTATAACTTATCAATAATTAATTTTTAATTATCTTCAAATTTAACTATACTCTCAAGGTTTTTATCTTTATATTCATATTAGCTTTTTATAAGGTACTATAATATTTAAATTGTTATGAATTTAAATTTAATCATTTGTCCTTGGATTATTATTTAAAATTTTATATTTTGATCTGATACCTTGAAATTTCAAGCTAATATCATAATTGATTGATTTTTAAACTAATTATTAAATTTTAAATAATATTGTATAAATTTACATTATAATAAATGATTCAATTTGAATAATATGTTAATTATAATATAAATCTGTTTTACAAGTTAATAATACAAAAAATGAAAAAATGACTATGATATTTGAAGATATCTGAATCCTCTATTGACACATAATTAAACCTATCTAATCTACACCTATAGTATTTCAGAAAGATTCCAAACACAGAATAAATGCTTTTAATGAAATTGTTGACCTCCATTCTAATAATTTAATAGCATCAAACACAGAAAATCCAATCTTTAAAATGATAAATTTCTGGATACATCATAAACTCATATTTTATGTATTAAATTGAAGATTAGTTATCATTTTATTCACCTCTGAATTTGACAGTATGCCAAACTTGAAATATTTCAAATTGGGCTAAAACAAAATTCGATTAGATCCAGTTCACACTTTTTCAATTACGTCCAATTTCCCTAAAATTAATTATAACCTCTAGAATTATTCACGTCTAATTGAAGTCAGTTACTAATATTAATTTTCAAAACGCCATTGAAAAAAATCATATTGACATTTATATTTGACAGTATAAATAGTGCATTTGCGATTGGATTTACTGATAATTTACCATTATATTATTATTTGTTAAACAAAAAACCAAAATTATTAGAACAATTATATATACATAATACTAATCTAATACCTCAATTTTAATTTAATCATGAAATTAATTATTTTAAGTTTGTTAAGTGCTGTTGTTTGGAGTGCAAAACCCTTTTTCGGATTGAGTTACAATCCATACAATCTTCAAGGATGCGCATCTTCTGAGGAAGTTGAAGATAAAGTTTTAAAGCTATCCAAATTAGCTTACAATATCCGTTTATACAGATCCAGCTGCGATCAAATGTATAACGTTTTATCGGCAATCGAAAAGCACCGCCTCAATGTTACTGTATTTGGCGGAGTTTGGACGAGGGAAGGCAATGCTAATTTTTACGAAGAATTAAATGCGATTAAATCCGCACTGGATAGAAATCCTCAACTCGCTAGGTATATTAGTGCAATCAGCGTCGGAAATGAGGAGATATATAATGATGCAGCACAAAAACAAAGCTTGATTGAAAAGATGGGACAAGTGCGCAGAGAACTTGCCAAGTACAAAAAGATTCCCGTTGGCACGTGCGATGTTGACTCCAAGTGGGATCCAGAAGTTGCGAAAGCGTCCGATTTCGTCGGCATCAACATCCAGCCCTATTTCTCAGGCCGTCCCGACACCAATGTCCCCATTCAAAAGAGCATTGATGATATTCGATTCTCGCTTCAAACCATCCAATCCAAATGCCCTGAACAAGCTAAAAAAGTATTCATCTCCGAAATTGGATTTCCCTCAGGTGGCGCATCGTCCAGAGCTTACGGTGAACTCAGCTCTGAAAAAGAGTTCCAATTTCTGAAGAGCTTGAGATGCAGCAATCTCAAAACACCCTACTTCTTAATGGATGCCTACGACGCCAAATTCAAGCCAAGTGAAATGAATGGGGGTATCGAACAGCACTTTGGGATTCTCAACGAAGATGGAACGCTCAAGCACTCGAATTTGCAGGATTTAATGCAGTGTTAATAAATCTTTTATTAAAGTTATGCCATTTGTATTTGTAATTGATTATTATTTATGAAATTTATTAATATTTAATATTTTTTTTCTTTCATTTTTAATAAATAATTGATAATTACTTAATATTTAATTACAACTAAAACTCAATTTACTCAATTAAAATTTAGCAAAAAAATATTTCAATATAAGAATATATTAATAATATTTTTATAAAGTATATAAATTTTAATATATTAAAACAAAAGTGTACAAAAATTATTATTAACAAATCAATGAAAATTCCAAAAAACAATCTTTTAAAAGATTGATAGAAATACTAATAAAAAATATCGAGTAAATCACCCTCCTCTACATCTGTATCCCCTACTGTCTGATTTAAATCAATGGGATCACCATCAAACTTTAATGTGACTTGGTGACTCGTTATATCCAACTGATTCTTCTGGATGTAAGCTTCTACCAAACTAGTTAATTTGGTGCCACTGTGCACTTTAAACAGTGAGTCCTTGCCACACTTGTTGCGTAATTTGATGCCAAAGAATTGCGTGGGTTTGAATAGATCGCTATATTCGTCGTCCTGGTCTTGAGATTGATCCTGAGTGGATGTAGATGCCACATTCTGTTGTATATCTGTATGAGAATTGGAAGATTGTGCAGCTGTCATATCAATTAGATTAATATTGCTAGGAATTTCACTACTTAACAACTTAGACAGTTGTTGCTTCTTCTCCTTGACCAGCATATCGTAAACTCCTTTCATGTACACAATCACTTCGTTCATGGGCTGATCCATCTTGACACTCTTGGGTGTAGCCATTGACACCAATCTTACATCGTTATAAGTGATAACCAAGAGTTGTTTGGGAATATTTTTAATTTCGCTCACAGTGTCGATAATCCTCTTGAAGGTATCGTTCTCGTAAATCACAAACACTAAGGGCTCGTAAAACGCATCCCCCATATAATTCGGATCGTTGGGCGGTCGGTACATCTTGCACATCACTTGACACTTTTTACCCCGTGCCTTCATGCCGACTTTGTCACCTCGTAACTTGGAGTCGCTCTTTTCCGCTCTGACTTGCTCCTGAATCGCTAGCAGTTCAGGATCGAGGTCCTGGAGATCGTCATCGTTCGGTAAGTTCCTGACCAAGTTATCGAGCTCTCGGATCGCTCTGGAGTTGCAGGATTTGGGTTTATGGTCAATGGAAACAATTTGAAGCGGAGGGCTGTCGAAGAGTTCGGGCGGTGGCGATAGTGACGGCGATCTTGCACGATTGGTGCTACTGATGTTGGAGGGTGCGCTCTCGACCATATGTTTCTTCAATTCAATCATGTCTTCCTCTTCCAGTTGCTTGAGCCCATCTTCGATGTATTTTTCAATACTATAAAATTAAAATTAATATTTAGAGAAATTCAAATCATTGAAATAATTACTCTGTAATTTTAGATTCTTCTTGCTTGGGCGATGCCATCTTAGCTTTGATACTTTGGAGATCCTTAGGCGATGCAGCATCTATCTCTTGTGACATCTTGATAGGAGGTAATTCCTCATCATCCGAATCTGATTCCTTCCTATTACGAGCTTTCGTCGATAAGAAAAAGTCTTCAACGCTGCCCATAGCTGGAGGTGCTTCTAAGTTGATAGAGCCTTCAACATTGATCGAGAGTTCATTCAAATCGTCACCATTCAAGTCCATGAGAGAGCTATCATTGTTTAAAAAGCTTTCAAAGACGTTGCGATCTTCCTGGAATTCGGAAACTTGGGAGTTACTGATGAATTGGTCGGTGTTGTGGTTATCATTATAATTATCTTCATCTTTATCATTATCATTATCTCCATCCCCATTGTCCTCGTCCTCGCCATTATCAAAATGAGCATGAGTATTAGAAGAAGTTGAAGCCTTTGGGGACGATTTCTTTTTGCGTTTTAAGGATTTCTCAGCCTTAGCACCCAATTGCAAATCGTGTATCTTATCATCGTCAGAGCTGCTGAAATGGTCGTCAATCAATCCATTCTCGTTGAAATGAACGTTGGGTGCTTGAGTCTCTTCCTCATCTTCATATATTTCCGTTTCAGAACTAGATTCCACCAACCCGAACGCATTGATAACTGGTGACAACGTTCTTGGTTTTTTTCTGGGCAATTCGGCAGCTTTGCCTTTGGTGCGACCCGTCGTTTTGCCTCTACCTCCCCCTCTTTTGATTCTCTTCATCGATCTCGCAGGTCTCATAGGTGGAGATAAGCTACAATCAGGAAAAGGCGATGGCACAAAATCGGGATCAGATTCAGCTGGAGGGAATGGCAATATCTCAGGCGTGGATGGAGTGTGATTGACTTGGGATCTTCTTGTAGATCTTTCATAACGATTCATCCTTGGCGGTAATTCAGTATTCCCAGCCATCTGAGGATTTTCAGCAGTGTTTTGGAACGGATTCAAACTATTCAGCGCTGGATTCGAATTCAAAAACGACGAAAATGCCCTTGAAGCCGATCTCGTCGTCCTCCGAAAGGGATTCGTACTCGGGTCTATTGGAGGCGGATCCAATGGTTGCGAATTCTCTGGCGTGCTCTGAGAATGACCCAAATCTGGGGAATTTGGAGAAAAGTTGTCCCCATGATGGGAATTACTCGTTGATCCGAATAAAGAATGAATACTAGGTAACATCTGGTGACCATTATTAATCAAATTATTAAAAATTTGACTCGCTGAGTTCAATCCTGGAATATCTAACAAAATATATTTAATAAAATTAAATAAATTGGAACAGTGATTATTTACTTAAAATTCCATTGAATCTACCACCTTCCCTCCTCTTAGGTCGACTATTCACACTAGTAATTTGAATATCTGTATCCATTTGACTACGTACCCTCTTACTCATAGTTTGAGGTACGTGATCATCCTCGTTATCGTCACTTGATATTGTAATAATATTACTCATTACTTAAAAAATTAACGATTATTTGAGTTAATTTTATTAAATTAATATTGTATCAAAAATTAATTGAAATTTTAAATTATTTATTTTTGTTTTTGTTTTTGTTTGTTTTGGCATTGGAATTTTCAAAAATTATAATTCTTAATCCTTTTTAAATATATTATGGGATTTTATTTTGAATTTAAACTCATTAATCTGATCTTTTTAAATCTTAGTTGGAGAAATTTTATTTTTGATTTAGATTGATTAATTTAAGGTGATTGTTGGGATATGATTAAATGAAAGGAATGCAAATGATCAAACCTATCATTATTGATAATATATAAAGGTTATTATATTTATCTTTGTTAAACTAGTAAAATAACTTAATAACAAGCTGATTTTAAGTTCCAGTAAAAATAGATTTATTTCATTAAAAAGTATTTGATTAACTTTCTCAGCAATGATTATAAATGAATTGAAATCAATGAACGATGATAAATTTACAGGTTCTTAGTTAAAATTAATATTAATATTTTGACAATATCATTGAATTTGAGAAAATATAAAGATTTATAAGTATTCAATTTAATCAAATTATCATTTTCAAAATTCAATTTATTTACTTAATTATCTCAACTTTTAAATCTTTCAATAGTTCAATTAAAAAAAATCATTAAATACATTTTTTAGGAAACTTCCTAAAATAATTTTTTATTATTTTCTACTTTTAAGGAAGTATAATTATTTATTTCGTAATATAAAATATTATGAAATCATAATACAATTAAGAATAACTTATGATAATCGATGAATAGTGACTTTATTTACAAACTCATCTAAAAATTAGACTTTGATTGAATTTATATAGTTTATCATAATATACGTTATTGTTGATGAATTGGTAATGATATTCAGTGGCTTATTTAAATTGATTGGCAATAATAATAATAATATTTAAATATATTTAATATTAAAGTTAGAACCATATCTTCCAAGTTTTCTAAATCCAAAGACTTGATATCTAACTGTTTTAACAGTCCTATTTATGATTTTATATAGACATGCTAATAGGATTCTATTTTAATTTAATAAATCATATGATAAGTTATTGGGCGTGATATAGCGAAATCAATGAGTATATTAAGTTGATGTGACTTTGAGTTGGAAAATCATATGACGAATACTCCAATTGAAGCATTAATTTAAACACACTAATATCTTAGCAAATTGCCTTAACCAGACATAGAATATCAAATTTATAATAATAATGTTTGAATATATTATTATTACTTCCTCTCAAAAATTTTTAAAGAACATAAAATATTTAGAAAATTAAAAAAATTATTTAAAATGTTAAGATATTTATATTGAACCATAAAAAAATCAAATTTTTTTTATAATATTCAAGTTGTAGAATATATACAATACAAGTTGAATAAAATAAAATAAAATTTTTATTATTACTAACAATATTCTTATTCTTATATCATATTTTTTAAATTTTTAACTTTTTAAGAATAATTCGAATAAAATTAAATATTCTCTTCATCAACTAAAATCACCTTAAATTATTTATACTTCCAAATTAGTCCAATTTTTAAAATAGATTTAAAAATTATAAATAATAAAGTAATGGTCATAACTTTGTATCACAAACATTAAATTATTTTCTAGTTTTTTGATTAATTTTAATTCAAAAGGCGGACCTTATCAGTTTAGAGTGTTTGTGAAAGAGGGGGGAATCCTAATGCCTTGTAATTTTGATGAGAGAATTCTTAATGGATTTTATGTTATAACAAATACTGAAAATAGATAGATTTTATTTTATATATATGGTCATTTTGTAAAGCTAGTATTAGTAGATGAATAATATGACTATGATTTACCCGAGTTAGAATTAGCCTTCAACTGTTTGATATACTGGACAGTCTTTTGCAAGATAAGTCCCCTGGGAGGTTTCGAAGATTTGGACAAGAGTTCGGGAGGCAATAACTGCGCCAACTCATCAATATACTGATTAATTAAAACTCGTCGTCTCTTCTCCACTTTCGTATGTTGTAATTTTCTCTCTTGCATTTTGATTTTGAGTTGGTCGATTTCTTTATTGGTTTTGTTGAGGACGTTAATTCCGTGAATACAGTATTCGTTGCATTTATGATCCTTATGTTTACTGGATGAAGAGGAAGTTAAATGCTCTGGACAAAATGGGCGAATACAGTCGTCGATATGGTGATACCCCTTCCAATTCGTCTCACCGCCACCCTCGCAACTTTTACCAGTATGGTGATGGTGATGTACACATAGACAATTTTCAAAACAATCTTCCGTAACCTTACCTGACAACATTTTTAAGAAAGAAAACCTTACTTATTCAATACTTTGAATCTATTTATATATCTGAAAAAATTTATGCAAATTAATTAATTTCAGTTAAACTTGTAATCCTCCCTAATCTTTGATTGGTTCTCTTTGGGGGCTATTACCGATAAGGTACACAAAGCCTGGTTTCTTAGAATGTACCTCATAGGTTATATATATGGCGTTATAATATAACTGTAGCCAATCATTTTGCATCATTCAATCAGTTCAACAAATCATTACATTTTACTTGGTGGATTATTGGTATGAATATTAAAAGGGTAAGTGTAAATACATTATTTCCTTTTTATTAATCAACTTTATTTAATTTTCACACATTTAGGATTAAATTATTTAATTTCTATTAGTATTCCAATATGAATAACACTATAATATTTAATTTGTATATAAAAAATATCTTATCTATAAATTCATTTAAATAAGTTATTAATCCTGTTCTTGTTAATGAATACAGTGTTGATATATTATTGAGAAATTTAAAATTATTATATTTTGTAAGGTTGTTTAATATTGTATCAAATAATCTTCCTCTTTCAATCAATATCAAATCTTTTTGAATTATTTGAAAAAATTAGCTTTTTTTATAGTATGGTTAGAATATCTGAAAACTTTTTGAAATAAATATAACGATCACTACATAGAAATTTTCTTAATAACCACTAAACACTTTAGTTATCTCTTTATTAATAATTGTATCACATTGTGGTTTTGAATACAATTAATTCTCATTATTTAGATGGTATTATAAAATTGTTGGAAATCCTGACATATATATATTGATGTAAATATATTAAATTTTTCACTATTTTCAAAGCTTTTGATAATATCATGTACTTTATACAATTTAAATAAATATTTATTAATTGGTACATATTTTCAAAAAAAGATCAGTTTTATTTAAAATTGAATTATAATTTGAATATCCCTAAGTATTAATTTAAACTGTTTGTCGTGATTAAACCAATAATATTACTTATTCGTTATTTTTTATCTAGCAAATATATTAAAATTTTGAGTATTTTTATAATAATTCGGCTCCTAATACCTCTAACTGAATTCATATTTTACAACGCTCAAATTCAATTTTGATTAAGATCTAAATTCTGTTGAAATGTAATACTAAACTGAATAAACATAAATTTTTTATTCTTCCATTGTTCCCATATTTTATATATCTTATAATTTTGAGAATAAATTAATTTTCAATTATTAAAATATAAATTGTATTAAGCACATTTAAATAAAGATTAAATATATATATATATATATATATTTACAATTTGATTATTTACCATTTAATTGAAATTATTAAATAGTAATCAATATATTAAAACTTATAATTAGCAAATTTCAAAATTACAAAACTATTAAATGATAGCAATTGTTTTTTATTATCATACTAAATTATTAATTTTTAAAGAGATATAAAGCATTCGAATTAACTTTGTTTAAATTAAGTCCAAGAAAATCTCAGTATAATAACTATTTTTCTTATTATTTTTATATATAAATTAATCATTTTAAAAAGGTTGTGTTTTCAAATAAAAGTTTCAATTCATTTATTTAATCATAATGTTAAAGTTGAAAAAATTGTTAATATCCAAATTAGTTAATAATATTTGGTTAACTTCCTAATTTAAACAAAACATCACACTTGAATTGCTGAATATAGAAAATTTGTCAAAAATATATTATATTGGTTAAAATACCAAAAATATTAAAGAATAATTATATGCTTAAATTTCTTTTTAAAAAATGAAATTTTGAAATAAATCAAATATTAATTATTAATAAAAGGCTCAAAGTAGTTATATTTTCAAAATTTGAATATTTTTCATAGTTGATTAGAAAATAACTTTCAAATAATATGTAATAAATCATTATCCATTATTTAAATCTCTGAGGAAATTGCGGAATGATAAATATTGATCATATGTATGTACCGCATTATTCTAACAAATGGTACAATTAATTAGTTAACAAAAAATAAACTTAAATGAATTAATATTAGTCCCAAATTTTTATATAATTAAATTATTGAATATAATTATAGTTGTTGATATAAAAAAATAGGATATTTCATAATATGAGAAAAGATATAAAATTTTGATATAAATATATAAAACTATATAGATTAGTATCATTAAAAATTTCACAATTATAAAATATATTAACTAAATATAATTAATAGTTTATCTGATATAACAATCAATTTGAAATATTAAATTTTTTCATATGCTTGAGATCACTGAGATCTTTACTGTCTAAAGATGGTTAATTATGTTTTCAATATTTGAATTTTAAAATATATTATTATAATAATTTGGTCATAGTGATTAGTTAAATATAAAGGGTAAATACAAATGGTTTTATATAATATATATGGATGTGTATTATATTAATTATATATCATTTAATCCAATATTACAAATGTATGGCAATTATGAAACTTTTATTAGTTTACTAAATATTATGTAATAATTCAAACTTGAGTTTTAGATTGAGAAATAATGATTACATTTTATTTGATTAAAGAGATTCATTTAAAGGATATCAACTATTATTAGTATTGAATATTTGTTAGCGAAAATCAGCTCGTTCAAACTGTTAATCTAGTGCCAATAATCAACTAAATATTTGTAAGGTCATATGTAATAATTAACTTAAAAAACTTGATATCTTATGACCTTGACTAGGGTTAAAATATTGTTTAAAATTATATAACAATTAATGAAATGCTATATATTAATAATTCTTAGAATAAAAAATCAGTAACATTTCTATATGAGTAAATTTTGTAAATATAAATTTTGAGTATTCTAATTAAATATTCTCTAATAATAAATAGTCTTAAATTCAAAATAAATATCGCTAATTTCTATAAAAGATTCTTAATATCAAAATTGATAAAAGGACCAAAGACATCTAAACTAAATACAGCAACATTAGTAGTAATTAGCATCATAGAATATAAAACAATAAAATCCATCTCACGTGAAGAAATCTAGGATTAATATGCAACCCTTGTAGAATTGATTAGATATTAATAATATACCTAAACTTGGCAAATTCGTTCCAATTATTTAATCAATTTCAAATATATGATGATGAGTTATTAATTATTAAATCTTGACCTATTGACTGATATATTAAGTAGTTTATCTGGATTATAATAAAAATTGAAATAGAAAACGTGAATATACTTTAAAAATCAAACTAAAATACAGTTAAATAATATATATAGAATAGAGTATTGTTGAATATATTTGATTTTACTATCAAATAATAAGAATATAATCAATAAGCATTTATAAACCTCCTTACAAAGTACATAACCAAAAATAACTAATTCAAAATATCCTATTAAGAATTATTCTTAACAGTTTTCAAATAAAACAACAAAAAAAACAAAATTTTCAATAGTTAAATTTAGGTGCGATCAATGTGGGGAATGTCTACAGTCCACGTTAACGATAGGTAAATTAAATTTAAAAATGGGGAAAAGGAGGTGAAGCTTAAAATATTGAATAAAAAGAATGGGATTGGGTTAACCTTGAAAGATCTACTAGGCTTGAGTTAATTTTAGCCAATCATTGAGGCACCGAGTGGATGAGATAGCTAGGTCGGGACGTTAAAAGATTGGGTGAGGAGAGTAAGTATGCCAATTCTCCTAGGAGTTGCCTGATCTTCTCAAATCGAGGAATAGTCTTCAACTTCCCCAACTCAGTTCCAATATATAAACTCCACAAGGTTATTATTCTTGCTAATAAAATTCTTCTAGTGATATACTGTATTTTTTTTTCGAGTTTTCATTTTATTTATCATTAACTTTAATATTGTTGAATTTCAAATTAATTGGAATTAACATAATTGAAAAACATGAAATTTTTATTAAAACAATGCTCAATTTTAAGTATTCTCCTCAGTCAATTGTCCTTCTTATCGGCGCAAGCACCAGGCGAATGTGGTCACGTTTCTGTACGTAAGGAAATTCGTAGTTTGAGTGAGGAGGAATTGGGTAGATTCATTAGAGCTGTGATTCGAATGAATCAGCGCCAGGGTGACGGTATGTCCAGGTATGACGAATTCGTCAATATTCATTTGACGAATGTGCCTGTTGCTCATGGAACTCCAGCCTTCTTCCCATGGCATAGGAAATATATCCGCGATTTTGAATTGGAGCTTCAAAAGATTGACCCTTCAGTATCTCTTCCGTTTTGGGATTGGTCCCTCGATTCTCAAGCTCCGGAAAGAAGTGTGATATTCAGTGCAAAATACTTTGGAACATCAAAGAATAATGACTGTATTCCCAATGGTCCTTTCCAGAACTGGCGCGTCACTCTTCCAAATCCCCACTGTGTGGTAAGGAATTTTGATGGTGGCCAAACCATTGGTGCTTTCTACTCACCTGAAATGTTAATCAATATGTTCAGAAATGCTACTCATTATCATGCATTCAGATTAAACATTGAAGGAGCACCCCATGGAAGGATTCATGCGGGAATTGGAGGTGATATGGCCGTTATGATGAGTCCAAACGATCCTATCTTCTTTGTTCACCATGCCTTCATTGACAAAATCTGGCATGATTGGCAAATTTCCAATCCAGCTTATTTACAATCATATGATGGTGAAAAGAATGAAAGTCCTAGGGACTTGATCCCTCCTTGGAATATTCCTGTGAGTCAAGTATTGAACGTCAATCACATGTGCTATTCTTACGCTGGATCCAGACCTCTTGGTCAAGGCAGATTTGCCAATGCCCCGCGCTACAACCCCAACCGGGCCCGCAACCCCAGAAATGCGGGGGCCCCTGGTAGAGTTCCCCCACGTCCCCCTACAGCCGGCCCCATTCCTCACGGAGCACCACAACCTGGACGCTTGGCACCACGTGATGAGCTTAACCAATATTCAGATTATCCGGATCAAGTTCAAAGTTATGATACTTCCAATGCATCTTATGCAATTCCTGTGGACACTTACGATCAAGGATATTCCTATGATATCGATGGATATGACCGTACCAATATGGAATATCTCCGTGCACCACCTCCTGTCCCTGATAGTTGGATTCAAATGCATAATCTCTCACCTGATTTTGTTAGAGCCCAGGAGGGCACTTGCAAAGATTATGTCCACCAGCTCAACGAAGACCCTAACTATCATTCACCAGTTGCTTTGGGAGCAATTGGCCAAACTCTTAATGAGCTTTTGGGAGGCGTTGGCAACTTGGTTGGTGACCTACTAGGAGGTAGTAACGGCCAAGGAGGTCTGCTTGGAGGAGCTCTCGGGGGACTTATATAAGCGTAATGAGCAGTAGTATTTATGGGTAATATGTCAAGACCATCCCAAGCATAGCTAAACAAACCCAGGTTTGAAAATTTGTATTTGAATCACACCTTTAATCCATAACTTCACTTCATCTCCCTCCTCATCACAGCATAACCAATTAATTAAAGTTTTTACAATGTGTTATTTAATGGATTGTGTATATGATACCATTTTCATGTTATAACTCCGTTAAACTAGTGCATTTCTTTTTTCAAATAATTAATAAAAGAAAATTTATCAAACATTGATATTAATTGTATTTGAATTATTTTTGAAAATTTAATTTTTTATCAATACTTTCTCAAGAATAATATGATATTCAAGTTGAACTTTAAGATATTGATAACGAGTATGTTTAAAAATCATTGTATTATATTAATTAATGTCATTTTAGTCTTAAAAAATATTTTTTACTTTATTAAGAGATGGTCCAATAATATAGGTTATTTTCATATTTTTCATGGAATTATCTTAACAAAAAATCTTAATAAATCAAATGCCACTATATCATTTAAAAAATTGTTATGATATTCAAAATTTAAATTCATAATATAAATAGAGAAATAATTTTAAAATATTAATATGATGCTTTTTTAACAATGATATTAGATATGATTGAGATTGTAGCAAAATTATATATGGTAAAATTTTCAAAATTTAATTTACACCAATTTTATACAAATATCCTTTATCTTTTCATTATTCGTTACAATTGATCAAATATTGCCCAAATGTATTCACAACTCTCTAGCCTTGATATCTGTATTAGATTAATCAATTTGACTATTTTTCAAGTTATCTATATTAAACCAATATCCTATCAATCTATAATTCTATATTATTCTTTACACTTAAATTTGCCAAGCAAATTCAGTTTATTAAATCATATTAAAATTCATAGTTAAAATTTAAGTTGAAAAGATAAATATATAAATCACATATTGACATTCAGATATTTTTTAAAATCAAAATAAAGTATTATAATGTGTAAATTGGTAAAACAAATATCAAGTAATTTGACCTGAGGATATTTTAATAAATATTTTATATCAATTATTTTATATAATTTTAATTATTATTTATCAATATTTAAAAATCTCATTCAAAAATTTATATCCCACATCCTTTACAATAAACAATAATATTATTCTAAATTATAAATTTTAATTCAAATTCGAATTTTTATCAATATCAACAAACTTAAATAATAAAAAATTAGATTTAAAAAAATGATATGATAAAACTTTATATATATATATATTATATCACTAAAATAAAATATATATCAATACTATAATAATTAAACATATATATAGGTTAAATTTTATATTTCGCAAAACATTTTAATATTAATTTTAGTAATTTTTAAAACATTTTAAATTTTATTAGTGTCGAATTAAAATTAAAATAGAACTATATATATATTTAATATAAATAATATAAAATATGGTATAAAACCTGTATAATTATAACTCTCATTTTTAAATATAATTTGAATCACTATTCAATAATCATGATTTCATAACTTAAAAATATTTATTCTTAAATTGTCATAGTAATATTTATTTTATAAATTAAACTTATAAAAAAGAAATATTGTTAGAGAATTTAATTAACTCTATTGAGATCGCCATAATAGATAGATATTAGTTTGCCAAATAAGGTTGATAAATCTCTCCTAAGTGGTTTTCAAGCCCCTGCTCCTAATCTTTCCCCACACAATTAGAGTATTCAGAATCTAGCAAATTTTCTAGGCTATCAAAAGATTCTGATTCATAATATCAAAGGAAAAATGAATAAGATTGTTATATGATTTTTCATTATGCCATAATGTTAGTGTTCTATATTTAATACATTTACATAAAAAATTAATTGTTTCTGAGGATACAATTATATGATATACGATGTAGAAATTTGGCAAAATACATTCAAAGTAAATAATTATAATACGAATTGAAAAGGAATTGATGAGGAATTATTTGATGGTGAAAGTGAAGTCACAATCTGATCGTTTTTAGGTTCGTTAGATTCTAAGTCAATGCCAATTACCTTGATAACTGGGAAAGTTGGTTTTTGGTTTTGAAGTCTGAGGTTCTCTCTCTTGAGCAAGATCCTTAATAATATATTAACAAGGATTGTGACTAAGATTAAAGACATGCAAGCGAGATGGCTGAAGATATAGCTGGGAGCTTCCGAATCTTTATACATTTGACTTGCTATCATACCACCTAAATTCCCCATGCTGATCACTATGGCAGTTGCAACGCCAGTTTTTGTACTTCCTATCATATTATTATTTAGCCATGCTAGTTGCACTGGGATCACTGATGAAGTACCAACAATTGCAAAGAAACATGCCACATATTGGGGCCACTGATCATTCATTAAAAATAAGGCGAAAAATCCTCCAACACCAAAAATAAGTGGTAATGTACAATGGAAAAATCGTTCTCTAACTCGATCTGAATTCCACGCCAATAATAAGCTGAATAATAGTGACACGCCATAAGGCGGAGCAGCCATGAGCATCGAATTCAGAGCTTCGAATCCAATAGATTGCATGAGAGTTGGTAACCAATGCGCCATGGCAAAAAATGGTACAGATAATCCAAAGAAAGATATACCATACAAATAGATTTTGTAATCTGTTACAGCTTCTTTGAATTGCTTGGACTGAAATTTCACACTCCTAGGATTCTGAAATTCTGGTACAATCCTGCTTAAAAGATAGTCTCGTTCTTGGATGGTCAACCACCTTGACTTGCCAATGCAATTAGGTAATATCCACCACATTGAAATACCAAATAAAATTGTACAAATTCCTTCAATCAGGAAAACCCACTGCCACGAATGTAAATTAGCAACCATATCCAAATAACTAATACCAAAAACAATGGGCCCAGCAAATGCTGACGCAAGCAATCCTGCGCTAAAAAAGACAGCAATTCTCAAACCCTGTTCGAATCGAGTGTACCAAAAGCATAAATAATACACGAGCCCTGGGAAAAGGCCTGCCTCAGCAAATCCCAAAAAAAATCTTGCAGTGAATAAACCTTGAAAATTTGTGACAGCAATTGTGCACAGCATGATCACTCCCCATAGTACCATCATCTTAGATATCCATTTTGACGGTGTTGACCTCGTTATCATCAGATTGGAAGGAATCTCGAATAACATATAACCAATAAAGAATATAGTTAAACACCAAGAGTACTGTGTTTTGGTCAATTTAAGATCCGTCTCAATACTATGTGACCGTACAAAACCCATATTAATTCTATCAATAAAGCATAAAGCGTAAGCTATTGAAATAACTGGTAGAATTCTCATGTCTACTTTCCTAAGTATGCTCTGCACCCATCTCTCATTTAATTCCAAGCTGGAGTTATCAGTTTGTGCTGTGATTGTATGAAAAACTTGGATATTATCCTTCACCAAGTGCGATTTTGAAACCATAGTAGAAGAGTCACTCATTTTTGTTAAGGAAAAAAAATAAAGCAATTAAGGCAAGCTAGCTATTTAAATACTTAATTTGATAATCATAGGATCCTAAATTAACACTAATTCAATTCAAGTAAGTCTACTCCATAATTTTCTCAATTACTGAATTGAGCATTTTTGTTAAATGTAATAAATTGCCACATACAATTAAACTTGATCAAAGTTGATCACCCTTATCCAAGTCCTGCATGGAGTCCAGAGACCCCAAGGGAGTATGCCCCAACACCAATCTTGGAAGACTGGCTCGATTAACTGTTAGATAGTGAAGGAGTATGTTTCTAGCAGTATTGATATCTCAATCCATCTCTATATGATATTGAGGACACTTGAAAGTCTTACTTGATCCAAGTTGTATATGCAAATATCCACATTTACCACATATTTTGCTTGTATAATACTCATCACAAATGATTATCTTCCACCATGAGTATTCTCTTGTTTTTTAAGTAACCTTTGTTTAAATCGGTAATGAGACCATCTTAACATTCCTCTTGCAGTTTTACTTCCAATATATCTATCAGCTCTTCTCATTTTGTAATGTTTTCTATGGTGGGTTCTTTTTTGAGACCATTTGCTTTGTAGCTTGTCATAGGCATAGGAGATGGTAAATTCATTTAATGTCTCTTTTTACCCATTCAATAGATAAACCAGAAGGAGATAAACCTGTTGGAAAAGTTTATATACCAGGATCAAAAACTAGAATTACTTTTTCAATTATATTCCACTTGGGAGGTTTGTTATCACATTTAATTTTTAGTGGCATTAGAATACAAAGATAAAATTCATCAAGCTCTTTTTCAAAGGCAGGAATTATAAGTGAGCTTTTCTGACAATAGTTCAATTACATAAATTAACTCAATATAAAAAAAGTAGGATAATAAATACCTCCATTTTTCTAATGTTTAGAAAGAATAAAAATTGATTTAGATTCACTCTTTTTACTTCGATATTTAAATCCTTTCTTTTGTACAGCAAAATTAGAATTTTACGCTTTTAAAAGATTATTTATTTCTTTATCTTGAATATAATAAGGAATATCTAATATCCATTAGTTTTTATTCTTAAAGCAATCTATATTCAAATATTAAATTTTGAACTGTTTTTTAGTTTTAGATATAATGTTATTTTTAATCTCAATAAGATATTGATTATATATCCATCTTGCTGTTTTAAACTATTTCATCAATATTTGTTTTTGCTCAAGATTTAGAGAGGGTTCGTTTTTCTTGGTTTTTCCTGCCGATTTGTTTTCTTTTTTGGTTTTTTTTATTAATTTTTGTTGCTTTTTTATGTTTTATTTCATTTTCTTCTATTCGATTAAATAAAATCAATTACTTTTTGCCATAAATTAGTTTCAAATTATAAGAAAGTTATTGATAAATTCACTAGTTAAATCATACTTTTAGATGCTTTAACTAAGAACCATATGTTTTTCGTTAGGTTTTGTGAATATAAATTTAAAAAGCTAAAATCTATAAGAATACAGCTTTTCTTTATGGGTAATGGTATCTCTAGAGTAAATTCCTTTGAAAAATTATTTTAATAAGCTTTAGAAGCCATATTGCTTGTAATAAAGTCTTGATCTAATTATTAAAAAGTATTATAAAATAATGTCAAAATTTCTATATTTTAAATGATGGTTTATTTAAGCATTAATTATATAATAACAAAATTTATTAAAAGCAAGTTGTAATTCTATGGATATTCGATTATTATAAAGATATATATATATATAGTAAATATTTAATATTACTAATTTAAACTCTTTAATTAATTAAAGATAAGAAAAATTAATTTAACCTTCATAAGTATATTATGAGTTAAATGTCCATATATAGATTATTTACATTTATTAAATGTAAATTACAGACTTTAAATATAACCATTCAAATTTCAATTTAATCATTTAACATTTAAAATATTAATCTAATATCATATCACAAAAATAAAGTATATATTAAATATATACTAAATTTTAATTTATGAATTGATTTCTAAAAATGCAAAAAGTTCCAGATTAAAAGATTATATTATGAGATCAATTATTAAATAAAACTACACTTGTTGATATTGTACTAAATTTAGTATCTTTAATATATCATTATTAAACCATAAAAAAGATATCAGAATACTTACATAGATGCCTGATATTAAAAAAAACCTAAATATTAAACATACTTATTAAATAAAAATGGATTCATTAAAAATCTATAATATTAGTAGCATATAAGATATATATATATATATATATATAAACATCTTATTATATATTGATTAAAGTAATGAAATATATTAATATCAATAATAAAAACTTCATGATAAAAAAAGCTGTGTAAAATAATGAAGTCAGCTTATTAAATCATATACCATTAATAATCCAAGTTTCAAAAACCATCTTTTCCAATATATTTTTTTGAATAATTATTTTGAATGGAAGTAATTTTTACTATTCAAATTCTGAAAATATATATTCCATGGTTAATATTTTAATTTTGATTGATGTTTTTATTATTAATATTTTTTCCTTTCTATATAAAGTATACCAAATCTCGATAATAGCACATTTAATTCAAATTTATTAGAAATAAAAATTATATAATAAAAAATTTCAGAAAATGTATATGAATTATATAAAAATTTATATTGAAATTGAGATTATTCAGAATCATAATCAAATTTTACGAACAAATATTATATTTTATATATTATTTCCATTATTTACAAATAAAATTAAATTCTCTAGTTAATAAGAACTAGTAGTGAATTAAAATAATATATATTATGATTAATAACATAATAGAAATAAATTAATATATTAATAAACATATATCCCGATGATCATATTTTTGAATATTGAACCCAACATTAATTTGTTTTTAAATTTTAACAATATGATTAATTCTGTGGAATATAATTTAATAATTTATATTTATTAATGAAAACAAGTTTTATCAGAAACAAGGTATGGATAAGCCAGAATTATCTTATGATTCAATTTTAAAATATTGCCAAATTAACACTTTGAACCGCTTAATAGTGATAATATAGGTACTGAATCCTCTAATATATATCATTTAACGAACCGTGAAATTTAAAACTACTAAAAAATTGAGAAATAAAATGTAAAAAAATTGATTAAAATGGAATTGTTCTAATGAAACGAAATATTTGTGCTAATTTATCACCTGACAAATTTACCACTTTCGAAATTAATTAAGGTATGCGAGCTGCTAATTATTGATTAAAAATTTAATTAAAATATATTAATTTTTATAATCATATGTCCACTCATAATTTTTCATAGGTTCTCTTTAATAACTGCAAGGTTGTTTAGTATAAATAGTATTTACTCTCTAACACTGCCAACTAACCTAAATTTTGCCAATTTTAATAAAAAATGAAATCTTTGGCTTTTACTGCCTGTATTGTTCAGGCTTTACTACTCCAAGTATCAGGAGAAGTGTACTATAAAAAGTTTGTTCGCAAAGCCGATGGCGTGTGTGACATTATTTCCGAAACTCAAGTTCCCAAATTCGCCGATTTAGCTGATGATAAAGAAGTAAAGGTTTTTAGAAAGAATGCTATCTCTCCAGCTTATGATACTAACATTACTCCCATCGGTTCCGAAGAAGTCTTCGAGACTTATTCCAAGAGTAAAGAAGCATCCCAAGCTAATTTGGATCTTGTATGCTCAAAGAAAACCGTTGTTGCTGTTGAAGCTCAAAGTCGTTCTCTCGACGCTAATGAAGTTCGCAAGATTGTAGATAATGGTGATCCTGCTAACCGTATTGATGTTGTTTTCATGGGAGATGGTTATACTGCCAATGAAAGAAACAAATTCTTCAATGATCTCGCCCGTTTAACCAAGGATATGTTTGAGGGAGTTACCTTCAAATCCTGGTTGCCTCTTTTCAATATTTGGGGTATTCATGTACCCAGTGCTGAATCTGGTATTGGTTACAACGGTCCCAAAAACACCCCCTTCAAATTATACCGTGAAAAAGGTCAATTACGTGCTATTTTCACCGGAAATGCTGCTGCCGCCCGCTCTACTTGTAAACTCACTGGTGCCAATGCTTGTGATTATCCTAGTTTGTTGGCCAATGACGATTACTATGGTGGATTAGGTGGTGAATTCGTCATTTCCACTCGTTCTGAACGTACCGGTACTGTTGTCTTACGTCACGAAATGGGCCACAATTTTATCAATGTTGGTGAAGAATATGACAATGGTCAGGTATATAGTGGTGTTAATGCTGCCAGTTCCCTCAACTCTTTGGGTTGGAAGAACTGGTTGAGTGGACCTTTGCGTGAAGAAAGAGAAATCTATCGTCTTCTCGAGTACCCATGGCATGATTTGTCTAAGGGCGCTAAGACTTTTACCTTCACCTCTGATGGCAAATACAGTCGCTGGTACCTTTTGACCAGTGTTTCTGCTGCTGGTCAAGCTGACTCTCTTGAATTTGTTCTTGATGGTAAGGTACTCCCTTGGCAAACTCGCGGATCTGATGATCGTGAATTCTATGGGTGGTATGGAAGCACTGGATTCTCAGCTGGTCAGCATACTTTGACTGTTCGCTCCAAGACTGCTTCTACTAACCCTAACATTCCCAGAATGATTGCTTCTGTCACTCTTCACGAATATGGTAATGAAAAAGAATTTAATATCTCAAACGACTACTACTCAGCTTATCCTACCTGGGACGTCAACCGCCGCAAGACTTATCGTCCCACTAGTGAAGGATGTCTTATGCGCAACATGACATCTTCTCACTTCTGTAACGTTTGTAAGGAAGGTATGTGGTACCAATTCCTTGCCAGAATTTCTCTCATTGATGGTGTCAGCGTCTCCAACGGTAAAGCCACTGTTTCTCCTCTCAAACTTGGCCAATTGCGTCCCGCTGATCAACAAATCCCAGGCGAAAAATTAGAAATCCGTTGGTTCAAGTCCAACCAACTTCAATCTAACTTGAATGACCAACTCACCGTCCCTGTTACTTCTGGTAGCTGGAGTGTTCAAGTCAAGTTGGTTACTCCCGAAGTTCGCTCTGATCCCAAGAATTTACTAACCGACACTAAGGCTTTTACAGTCTAAATGTTTAATTTATTTATTCAGATTTTTAAATAAATCAATTATTTTACAAAACTAACTAATTAATTTCAATCGTATATTGGTATTAGCTTGACTTTGTTAAACTAATATCTCTTTATGTTTTTAAAATTGTATGGATGCAATACCCCTATATGTTTACTCATTTATTTTAATTTTTAAAAACAATTTAAATGTTTAGCTTTTCTCTTAAGGGTTTTGAATTGATAATTTTGTTGAAAAATTTAAACTTGTAATTTGATCGAATTGAATTTAAAATATTTAAACATTATAAAAAGGCAATAATATTTTTTTGACTTAAAATATATTATCGTTTTTAAAAGAACTTTATTATCCATTATAAAATAGTTATATTTTTTTCTTTGAGTTTTTCAAATGGATATCAGAATAAAACTGGTACAATATATTTATAAAACAATATGTTTTTTCACTTTTTCCATTCCGATATTATTATATTATTTTTAGAATTGACTTGAGAGAATTTTCGAAATAGAGTATTGATGAGTATTCCATAAAATATCAAGAATTAATTATTCAAACCCATAAATATAATCAAAAAATATAAATCAGGTAATAGAAAAATCCTGATGTAAATTCCAATATACATCACAAATCTTTTAATATCAATAAAACAAACTAACAATTCACATAACAATTACACATAAGATCACCTGACTTGCATTTTACCATGATTACGCTACAAAAACTCTATCATATGCTATCCAATAATTATTAGTTGAGTTCAATTAACGAAAAATCAACTTACCACATGACTTGCTTCATGCAGAGTTTTCAATTTGTTAGCTTGTTTCAATAGCATATTTGGTTTAAATACCCATTCAAGATCATCAATCACTCATTAATCGTCAACTATAAACGATCACAATGAAATCTTTAGCACTGGTCGCAATTGTGTTAGAGACACTTTTATCACAAGTATCCGGCCAAGTTTACTATAAAAAATTCATTCGTAATGTCGACAATGTTTGCAATATTATCGAAGATCATGAAATTGGTTACTTTGGTGATTTGAAAGATGATTCTGATATTAAAATTTTTTCAAAGAATCAGATCAGTACTCCTTATGACGCCGGTTTAAATGCTAAGAACGTGCCTCAAGTGTTTGAGACTTACTCTAGAAGTAAGAAGGCATCCCAATCTCATTTGGATCGTTTGTGCTCTAGAAAGAAGGTCAACAGTGGTGTTAGCAAGGTTCGCCGAGCTGATCCCAACACTGAAATTCGCAAAATCGTAGATAATGGTGATCCTGCAAACCGTATTGATGTGGTATTCATGGGAGATGGATATACTCTAGAACAAAGAAATAATTTTTTTGACGATATCAAGCGTTTGACCAAGGATATGTTCGAAGGAGTTACCTTCAAGTCCTGGTTGCCTCTTTTCAATATCTGGGCCATTCACGTACCTAGTACTGAATCTGGTATTGGATATAATGGTCCTAAGAACACTCCTTTCAAATTATATCGTGAGCATGGTCAGCTTCGTGTGATTTATCCTGGCGATGAAGATGCTGCTCGCGCTACATGTAAACTTACAGGACCTGGAGGCTGTGACTACCCTAGTTTGATTGCTAACGACAATTATTATGGTGGGGTTGGCGGTGAATTTGTCATTTCCACCAGATCCGAGCGAACTGGAACTTACGTATTACGTCACGAAATGGGCCATAGTTTCATTGATGTAGGAGACGAATATGACAATTCTTGGGCCTACTCTGGTGTCAACTCCGCCGACTCACTTGAGACTGTCGGATGGAAGAAGTGGCTCACTGGACCTGTAAGAGAGGAGAGAGAAATTTACAGACTTTTAGAATATCCTTGGCATGATTTGTCTCGAGGTCCAAAGTCCTACAATTTCACAACTGATGGTACATACAGTCGCTATTTTTTGCAAGTTAGTGTTTCTGCAGCTGGTGAAGAGGATTCTTTAGAATTCTTGCTTGACGGCAAGCCCTTGCCATGGAAGACTCGTGGATCTGATGATCGTGAATTCTATGGATGGGAAGTTAATACTGGACTATCTAAAGGCCAACACACTTTCTCTGTTCGTTCAAAGACCAAGCCCACTAATAAGGACGTTCCCAGAATGATAGCTTCCGTAACCTTGCACGAATACGGTAATGAGCGCGAATTCAAGAACACCAACGACCACTATTCTGCATACCCTGTCTGGGACGTCGACAGAAAGAAGCGCTACCGCCCCACCAAAGATTTCTGTCTCATGCGCAATATCACATCAAGCACCTTCTGTAATGTGTGCAAGGAGGGCATGTGGTACTCATTTCTCTCCAAGATCAATCTCATTGACGATGTCAAAGTCAAATACAATCTTGCAACTGTGTCTCCCCTCAAGCTCGGCCACTTGAGACCCAAGGAACAGCAGATCAAAGGAGAAAAACTCAAAATCAAATGGCACTACTATAACCAGCATCTATGGTGGTTCGATGACCTCCTCACCATTCCCGTATTCAAGGGCAACTGGAACGTCACCGTCCAGCTTATCACTCCCGAAGTTCGTAGTGATCCTAAGAATTTACTCACCACTACCAAATCCTTCCAAGTTTAATTATTTATTTAATCAAATTAATAAAATTTTCTATCATTATGCTATTTAGAAAATGACAAAATAATTTTTTAAAAGTTAGCAAAATTTGAAAATATACTAGTTCCAATATTCAATAATTTAATTGAATGAAGCTATGCATTTAATAAAAGTATATTAATAGTAGTTTCGGATCAAAAGATAACCAAAAGCAATATTCAGTCAATATTTAACTATAATATTATACAGTATATTGATGGCCTAAAATGTTTTTCTTCTGGAATGGGATTAATTGTAGATTTGCCTACGTTTGCAATGTTTTGTGGCTTCTTGTTCTCTTAAACTAGCAAAAATCGTAATATGATAGAGTAAGATACTCATGATTATTAATGATAAAGATTGCTCTTAATGAAGTAGGAGGCTTCCTCTTTGAGATACATTTGGCCTGCAATAAAACCTCCAAGGTTACTGAAGCTGATTACCATTGCTGACTCTGTAACAGAATTTGTCGCTCAAATCATATTGTTATTTAACCAAGCTAAGTGAATGGGTATTGCACATACAATTAAACTTGATCAAAGTTGATCACCCTTGTTCAAGTGCTGCATGGAGTCCAGAGACCCCAAGGGAGTATGCCCCAACACCAATCTTGGAAGACTGGCTCGATTAACTGTTAGATAGTGAAGGAGTATGTTTCTAGCAGTATTGATATCTCAATCCATCTCTATATGATATTGAGGACACTTGAAAGTCTTACTTGATCTAAGTTGTATATGCAAATACCCACATTTACCACATATTTTGCTTGTGTTATACTTATCACAAATTATTACCTTGCATCATGGATAATCTTTTGCTTTATTAAGTAATCTTTGTTTAAATTGATAATGAGACCATCCTAACATTGCTCTTGCAACATTACTCCCAATATGTTTATCAGCTCTTCTTACCATCCTTTGAGTCTTAAATTTAATAAACAAATCAGTATAATATTATCCAATAATAAATCTAGTTAGTTTCTTTAACTCATTATCTATAATGTTTTTAACTTTCTTTTAGATACTTCTAGCTGCTCTTCTTATTTACTAATGTTTTTTATAATAGGTTCCTTTTTGAGATTATTTGTTTTACAGCTTGTCATTAGCATAATAACTATAGTAAACTTTTCTAATAACTTTTTCACCTTATTTAATAAATCAGCTAAAAATTAAGTTACCTATTATAAAGGTTTGAATATTAAAAATAAGGGTTGATATTCCTTTTTAATTGTATTCCATTTAGAAGCCTGGTTATCGCTCTTAATTCATAGTGGCATTAGAATACAAAAATAAAATTCACCATGTTTTGTCTTTTGGAGGTAAATATCATCATTCAATATATTTGGCAATAATTTACTTACATGGATTAATTTATTATTTAAATAGATATGATAAAAAATATCTCATTTTTTTAATATATAGGTTCAATAATAATGATAATTAATTTAGATTCATATTCTTTTTTATATTTAAATTTTATCTTTTATTTAATAAAATTAATATCATATGGTTTTAAAAAATATTTTATTATTTCTTTTAATATCATAAATAGTTTTTGATACCTATTAATATTTATCCATAAAATTATTTATAACCAAATATTTATTTTTTAATTCTTTATTTTGAATATATTATTATTTTTAACCTTATTAGGATATTGATGAATTATATATATTTTTGAAATAAAAACTATTTCAATAATATTTTTTTTATTTTAAAAAAATTTTTGGTTTTTGAAGGTTTTATAAATTCTTTTATATTTTTAATATATTTATTAATATTTATCTTTGTTTTTTAAGTGATATTTCAATTTGTTTTATATTTAGCTAAATAAAAATAAATTAATTTCTATTATAAACTATTTTTATAATATAAATGATTATTTATATAATTTTTTATTAATTTATATTTTTAGATATTTTAATTAAAAGTTATATATTTCATAAAAGATTTTATGAACTAAGTTTAAATAACTTAAATTTATAAAATTAGAGATTTTTTTTATTGGTAATGATATTTTCAAAAATAATCCATTGATAAAGTTATTTTTATTATAGTTAAATATTTTAATACTTAAGTTTAAATCAAAATTTTCAAATATTTTATGAAGTAATATTAAGATACAAATAATTTAAATGATATTCTATCTAAGTATTAAATATATATTTAGTAATGCTTTAAAATCAGCTTATATTTTTATAAATAATTAATAATATAAATAATATTGAAGGTTTTATTTTGTAATATTTTATTAATAATAAATAATTTTTAAACAAATACTTGTAATTTAATTAAATAAAAAATTTATTATTCCTGTTTTTTAATATATCAGAACTGAATATCTATAAACTTATTATTTAGAATTTATAGCAAAATATTCAAAAAAACCTCCTTTTCTACCTATATCATTTTTGAGTTTAAATAATTTATTTAATGAATTATATAAAGTTTTGTTAAAATTAAACAAAAGAAATAAAAGGATAAATATATATTTTTTAATTATAAACTAACAAAAATAATTTAAAATAAAAATATTATTGGCTAAATTATTAAGTTAAGATAGATAATTAGTTTAAATATAATAATATAGTTTATATTAAATATTAAATAATTAAATTAATAAATTTGAATTAAACTTATTAAAAGACTAATTTTTTATGTTCTTGTATATATTTTTTTATAATATAATTAATTATAAACTATAAGATTAGTTTATACTTTTATAATTAAATTAATTATATAAATAATATGGAATTATTCAATAAACTAGTTTTTTTTTTCTTAATTTTTACTATTTCTTATCTATTATATTATTTTTAAAGTTAAGACTATATTTTATTAATATTATAGGATATTAGTATTACTTAATATAAGTTTTAATATATTAATATCCTATCTTAATTTATAGCTTAATA
>JNEM01010617.1:0-12149 GCA_000697335.1 Conidiobolus incongruus B7586 | reverse complement strand
TTAAAAAAATAACAATTAAAATTGATTTTCTAGATTTTAATAAGTTTTAAATAATTTCTCTTTTAATATTAAAATAATTTGCCTAATAATAAATAATTAATTTAAATTATACTTTATTATTAAAAATTATTTATAAATTCTAAATTATTTAGAAAGTTTATAATTAAGTTATATGAATATTAAAATAAAAACCTTTGATAATTATTGTTTAAAGGTAATTAAATTAAATAATAAATTAAGTTAATTTTTTAATTATATAGCTATTATATATAGTTTAAAATTATATATTTTTTTATTTATTTTGTATATATTTTATTACTCAAAACTAATATTAAGTTTAAAAAGTCAAAAACTAAAAAATTCTTATTTTTTCAAAATTAAGATAATATTAACTTTAAATTTCATAATGAATATATCCAATTTAAAGAAAATTAATTGATATTAAAGAATATTGAATTTAATTTTCATTAGCAAATAGTTAAAAAGAAAACTAAAATTAAATAAGCTGAAGTAATTATAATTATTATTTTTCAATATACTAAACTATAATATATTATAATATATCGTTTTTATACCATAATATGTTAAAATATGATTTTTTTGATTTTGAAAAATATATTAGATTTTGAAATATTGGCTAATATTGATTTGATAAATAATGATAATAATTCTTTATGACAAAGTGTACAGTATTTTAAATACAATTCAATCAAAAATAATTCAATATATCAAACTGGATTAAGTCAATATTAATACTAACAATAATTTAGATTCAAAGATTTCAAATTTTAAATTTTTCAAATATCTAAAAGCTAGATATTATTTGTGTTATACTATTTAAGAATAAATGCGGTATAAATAATTTTAATATATAAGCCTAAAATATAAAATTATAGTTGATATGTATATCATATGAATAATTTTATAATTCATTTTACAATAATTTTGAAAATTGATTTTACTATAAAATTTATAATTTATAAAAGTATTAATTTATGTTGCAATTTGTTAGCTAAAATTAACACCTACATGTTCTCTAAGAGCTCCTACGACTGAGTCAGTATTGATGGTTCCGGTTGATTTTCAATTGTGACAGCAGGATCTTTAAGGATTTTGTAAAGTTTGTTTTGAATGTTTAACCTTGGACTTGACAGCACCAATATTGCGTCGCTTATGAGCTTGCTTCTTGTCAGCTGGGGCGGGGCTCTTCTACATGGAGATCATCGAACATAAGGCTAATATATAGAATTTCATGCCATTGATAATTTTACTTGACGAATAAATAATTAAGAACATTCTATTATTGCAAAGAAACATCAGTTTGATACTCACTTACTGTCCTTAACTGTCATAATTGGTTTTATTCCAGCCACATATTGACTAAATTTTTATGATCTACCAAAATTGTATAGAAATTTTAACATTTTTTATTTTATTAATGAAAATCAAAATATAGTGTATTTATTTATTATTTTTAATATTAATAATTAATTATAAAGTGTATTATCAGATCAACATTAGATTTATTGAATTAAATCAAATTATATTGTATTGAATCAAAAATTTAGTTACATCAGTTTTATGTTTCTAAATAGAAATGGCTGCATAATAACAATGAATACAATAAACTACTGAACTATTGACTAAATTGTGTTTATCATTATAATAACCCCATTTGATTTTCGATATCCAGTAAATTTAATATTAAGCTAACTAAAATGAGTTATATATAATAACATATTATACTATCAATCAATGAAGTAATTTATTCAGAACTTGATCAAAAAAATTCAAATTATCAAAATTGATACACCATATACTAAAGAATTTATAAAATAAAATACATAATTTGAGTCAATCTTATCTGTCAAAAATTTTAAATAAATATATTTAAATTGAATTTTTTAATATTTGTAATAGTATTTGAGAATACTCAATTAAAATATAATTGAAATTTGAAAGCTATATTCGTATTAATAATGATTATTTTTAACAGTTAACTATACTTTCTTAAATGATATTGATTGTAATATTATATTAAGTAATATCTTATATTTAAGATAATATAAAATTTTAAATTGATTGTTTCATTAAAAAATTGAGGGGGTATGATGTATGCGAATAGAGTTGATTACAACACTTGAAAATTTATTTATCCAATTATTTGAAAAAAGATTTAACGAAATCCGCAATTTCTTTAGGACCTTTTGGTAGTTTCTGAAATTTTTTAATTACATCTGTAGGATTTTGAGCTAATTTAGCCATGGTATCAAGGGGATTGGCTTTAATATCAGCAATTATTTCTTGAATGTCAGAATCAGTAGCTGGTGGATTTTTCTCAGCTGGGGGGATTGGATTTGCCAACACAGTGGCCAATAAACTGAAAACTAATAAGTGATATTTCATGATTTTATAATAATAATTGAACAATTATTTAGTACAATATCAATTAAAAAGATTGGTAATTTATACTTCTTCAAATTGCTATTTTAATATAATTGATTCGATAAATTTTAGTTGGCTGAGCTTCAATTTGAAGTTGTTGATGAGTTGTGGCATCGTTTAAAATTTATTGATATTTAAATAATGGAAGAGCTTATATTATTTTTACTTGATTTTTTATCTATCTTAGTCTCTATTACCTAGTCATTAGCACTTTGCCATATTTTAGGAGCTAGACTCGTCATAAAACTTCATTGAGTTTCATAACATTTGTTTTGCAAAATCATCAAATAATTAATATCCAGTAATTTAAACAAAATAATCAGAAATGATAGTTTAATTGTTATCGAATATCTATACTAAAGTGTTGAGCTTATAATCATTCCAAATACATACTGTCATATATTTATGATTAACTGATTATTGTCTTGAATTTTTTATTCAAATAAAAATTAAATCAAATTTTTGGAATTTGAACACCAAAAGGTTATTGCTTATAGTCAATTTTTAAAATTTATTTTTAAATCAAGTTGATATTAACAGTAACTAGTTGATTAATAATTATTTAGGTTTAGTAATTAATAAAGTTAAATTTATAGTTGATCTCAAATAACACTATAATTAAATTAAATTTTAAAATGAACACCAGTGTTATAATATCAATTCAATTCTAAACAAATATCTTATTAAACAATAATCTCACTATGGTATACAAAGATTGAAGTTACAATTAAAACAAACCATAGACTCGAAAACGATGAATATATTCAGTATAATCAAAATAAATTGTTCAATTTTTCTAGAAATATATGTATAATTCAATTAAATACTAGTGTATTTTTATAAAATTACACTTTAATTTATTGTCATATTTTTTATCAGCTACCAAAATATTATTAAATATTTAATAATTTAATTTAAAGATTACTATATTCAAAATTAAATAGTATTTAAAATAGATCAAATGTTATACAGCTATTACATTTATTATATTAATTAAAATCTATTTTATCATATTTAATTATTTAAATACAATTAACTTGTTAAAATTTTTTGTAAATTTTAACTATGAAATACATATAATGTGAAGGTTTGTGATATATATTTTCAAACATATATAAAGATATACTGTTATTATATCTAAAAATAAAGTATGTTATGAAGGCTAAATTATATAATAAATTTAATGTTATATCCATTCTAGAAAAAAAATTAATTAAATTAGATAAAAGCAAGCACTATTCACAACAGAGGATTGCTTTAATTTGGTGCTTCAGACCATTCCACTATCTCTCCTTTTCTTTATTGATTTTAGATATAATTTGACAATCTAATGAATTGTTTGTGTATTTTACTTCTTACACCTTTTTAAATAATATTCAATAAAATATTTTATTGATTATAGTAATCTTTGATAATATATCTATCATAAACTATTCAATTTTATTATTAATCTTGTTATTTAATTTGTTGGACTTATCTTAATTTGTTTTATTATTACCATAGAATTGAAGAAATGTGAAATTTTTTAATTTTGAATTTTTCAAACATATTATTAGTTTCAAATAAAAAAATATATACAAAACAAATAGGAAAATAAATAGTTTTGAATTATATATATATATATATATATATATATATGATAGTTTTTTTGATTAAAAAATTAACTTTTTAAAATTGGTTATTTAATTTAATTATGCTTAAATTAAATAATAACTATTAAAAGTCTTTTATTTTAGTATTGGTTAAACTTAACCACAAACCCTTTAAAATCATTTAAAATTTATAAGCAGCTTTTAATAATGAAACATTATTTAAATTAATAATTTATTGCTAGGTAAATTACTTTAAGGTTAAAAAAGAAACTATCTAAAACTTGTTAAAATTTAAAAGATTAATTTCAACTATTATTTTTTTAATTGTTAATAAAGTGAAAAATTATATTTAAAAGTACCTTTTTATTTTAGTTAAATAATAATTAAGATATTTTTATATTAGTTACATAAGTATTTTATATATATTAAAGTTTAAATTAAAATTAATTAATAAAAATATAAAATAAATACTTTATAATTTAACTAAAACTTAAAAAAAGTTAAAATAACTATTATTAAATAAAATTTACTAAAGTATAATTAAAAACTAAAGTTTTGATAGTAAATTATTATAATTAATGAATCTTAAATTTTTTTATATAATCTTTTATTAAAATATAAATCAAAGTGTTAAATTAAGTTAAATTAACCTCTTTTATAAATTTCTTTAAATAAATACTTTATTAATATACAAATGTTAATTGTTATAATAAATTATAATAACATATACTATTCTTATTTAATTTTTAAAAGAAAATTAATTAATAATAAACTTTATATTTTTTTTAAATAAAATTATTTCTAATTAATATTCTTAATATAATTTATGAAAATTTATTATTTTATATAATAATTATAAAATACATAAATTTAAAGTTATAAAAAACTTTTTAATTAAAAATAACTGGAAAAAACTACTGCATCTAATATATTCTTTAGATTATAACTTATGTAATTATAATTGTTTTAAGCAATTAAAAAACTAGCTTGTAAGAAAAAAAATTTCTACAGGAAAATTTAATTAGTTTATAAAACATTAAATTTTTGTTTTTAATAAAAAGAATTATTTTTTAAGTGTTAGATCTTTGCTAAAAGTATATTAAAAAGTTATTAGAAATAAAATAAATTATTAATTTTATATTATATATTTATTTTTACTTTTTATATATTCAAATATTTATTTTTTTTCAATTGCAAAAAATTCCCATTATTTAAATTATAAAGTAATATTAATATTCTATATTATATTATGAAATTTAACAGAATACTAAATAAAAAATTATTATATATACACATTAAAATCAGAATTAAACAAAGTTATTTATAATTTATTAATACTATTGATATTTAAACTAATAACGAAATATTATTATGAAATTTATTTGCAAGTAATTATTAATCAAATGTTTCTTCTTCATCAAAAGCATTCGAGGACGATTCTTCACTCAAATGTTCATTAAAATCGAGTTTAAACGTCTCAGCACTTTGAGAGGTATCTTTCTCGTAATCGGGATCTTCTTCTATAACGACATCGGGATGGTGATGGTGGTGGCGGTGATGATGATCGCCTGAACCAATTCCTAGATCAAGACACCCTACAATTTTATCAAGTCCCAAGGTTGACACAAGGCCCCCAAGTAATCCATGGCAATCCTTCCCATATCCTTCACCATGATGACCACGGTGCATATGTGGAAGAGGTAATCTGTCGATAGGTAAGTCATTCAAGGGCAAATCAGGAACTGGCAGACCTTCAACAGGAACTCTTAGGGCTCCAACATAAAATAAATTGAGAGTAATTGCCACAATTGGCCATTTAAACTGAACCATCTTAATATTATTATCAATATATTGAATTGAAATTCATAGGAATCAACCAGAATTAAATACTCAATTATTTGCATAATAGACTGAGGCTAATAACAATCAAACGATAATTTTTTATAGTTACTGAGCCATATAATCTCTACGATTATATTGTTAATTTAAACATTTTCAGCCATTTTATAAAAATTACTAAATTTTCTTCATTCTTAAAACAAATCTTTTACTAATTTAAGTAGTTATGTTACTTTATTAGTGATGTTCGGAAAATTTACCCTTTTAATTTTTAAAATTGATCAATTAATCTGAATATTATGATAGTTTCTAATCAATATTCATTATGAAAATAGCTAAAATTTAATTTTTACATTGTTGTTGGTATCATATTTAATATATATAATTAATGTAAACTTTTAAAAATTAAAATGACAATATAATTTAAAAATACTAATAAAATTCATTAAAAATTATTAAAATAATATCATTTATTGATTATTTGACAAGTGAATTAATTAAATTTAAATATTTTAACATATATATAAAGATGGTTGATTTAAATTTTATTTAAAAACTAATTATTTATTTCTGACATGATATTATATTTTGAAATTTCAAATTATTTTGTTGATAATGAAACATTAAAGAATTATCTTGAATCAAAATCAAAGCAAATGAAATATTAATAATAGATAATATTGATAAAAAATAATTTATTAATTCTATTAAATTTAGTAATAATCCAAACAGTTAATGATATAAGTGTTAATTTACATTTTTTAAATTAGTCTATAATTGAGTGGAAACTAGCCAAAAATTCTAAGACCATCATCCGCCACTGTAACTTCATCTTCGGCCTGGTTATCTTCTTGGTCTTGGTTAGTTTCCTCTGAAAGAGAGAACTTGTTACCCAATAAACTGCCGAATAATTCGTCAATTTTACTATCATGCCAAGTGCCATCATGAATGGGGACCATAAAATTTTCCAATTTTTCATGAACTTGGTAACGCAATTTACGGCCTTTACTGGCTTTGGTATCAACGACTTTTCTTTGTTTAGCGCGTTTCGTAGCCATCCATCTGAGACCGACACCGTTGGCATCGTGATCGGTCATACGACTTTCGATAAATTCTCGCAAGAGTTGCTGGTAGAAGTCACCATCGTCATAAATTTGGTCGATTTCGTTGCTTTCACCAGTGTGGCCAATGATAGGTTGGTTGGAACGATTGGTTCGAGATCTGGCAATGAGACGATCGGAATCCATCATCATTTGATCTACTTGTTGACTGATGCTCTGATCAAGAGAACGGAACTTTTTCTGAAGAGGTAAAGTGTTACCGAGTTGCACTTTGGAGTGCCACTTATCAACTACACCTTCATGGTGCTTTAAAAAGATGTCGTATAGACTGCTGATATCTTCCCAAAGATCATCTTTTTCAGTGGATTCGAATGAACGTTTTTCGAGTCCTTCAAATTTGTTTTCTTCACTCATGAATTTGAAGGCAAGATCAACGCGAAGCTTCATAAGTTGATTAATTAATTGGACCAAGCTATCGATAGTTTCCTGATTCTCTGAAACATCCCAATCAAATTCACCTTCATGAGAGACGGGAAGCTGATTTATGCTCTGGACAATTTTTTGGAATTGAATACGGATGCCCAACGCACTTTCCCAAAAGCTGAGCTGGTTTAAGACATGTTTACCTTTATCAGAATCTTGAATAGTGTTTTTGTGTAAAGTTTGAATTAATTCCTTTTCTTGAGATTGGAATTTTTGCAACTGGGCTATTGTGTCATTGTCAGTATCATCATCATCATCATCATCATCATCATCACTATCATCATCCTCTTCATCAGAATAACCATTGATGCCATTTGATAAACCATTTAATTCAGCATCTTCGTCATCTTCAACTTCTTCACTTTCTTCTTCGACGTCTTCCTCATCATCAAGACCATTACTCAAAGTATTTTCAAGTTGATCATCTTGATCGTCATCATCTTCAATATCATCGTCATCGTCATCATCCTCATCCTCATCCTCATCCTCATCCTCATCCTCATCCTCATCTTCATCCTCATCTTCATCATCAAAACCATTACTCAAAACATTTTCCAGTTCTTCTTCTTCCTCATCCTCTTCACTTTCAGACTCACCCCCAAACCAACCCTTTCTGCTGATCTTAGTACCTTGATAAGCCTTGCCCTTAGGCAATTCCAATTCCTGATTCATTCTCAGTTTACTCTTACTAAATAATTAAAAACATTAAAAACCATAAAAAATTAAATTAAATTAAAATTACCCAACTTGAACGTAATGACTTCTACCAGCTTCTAAATCTTCGGAATTATCACTATCATTACCACCGTCATCTCCACCACCGTTTTTAAAATGAAGATCTTCTGGGTCGAAATCTATTTTATATTTATTAATATTTTATTTTGAAAAATATAAAATTAAATAAAATACCTTTAGGTCTCACTTCATTAAGATTGGATAACTCTTCTAACAAATTTTTTGCCTTTTTACCCATTTTATATTATTTTTATTATTTAATTATTATTAATGTTAATATTCAAATTTGATAAATATAATGAAATTATTAAAAATATATTTTAATAATAATTAAATATAAGAGTTAAAAAAATTATTAATTCAACCTCAAATAGGTTTAAAAAGATATCAAATTTAATACTAAAATTGTGGGATAAACTCTTTAACAAATAATAATAATTTCAATTTAAAAAATATAAAACTATATTTGTGAGTATTTTTTGTATAAAATAAAAAATAAATTTTAAAAATATGAAATGTTATAAAAAAATTATAATAATTATCGATATAAATTTTAAAAGAAATAATTTTAATCAATCTTCATAATATTGAAAACTCGAGTAAATAATTGCTGAAAAAGCTTGTAAAGATTTCACTTTGGAAATTTCCTAAAATAATTGTTTAATCAATTTAAATTCATGCAAATTTAAAACTAGCAACTACCTTTAAATATAAATTATCTTCCTGTTCCAATATGGGGCCTAATAAATTGGATAATATTGGCAAGATTTTAGGGAGTGGTAATGCCAAATCCATAGCTTGAGCTGAGTCACTAGGAGGTTGAGCATTGAAAATATTTTGTCTCACTTCGGTGTCGAAAACATTGAATAAGCTATCAATCAATTTGAGACGGATTGAATCGAAATCTTGACTATATAATAAAATTCATTAGACATTTTAATAAATTTCTAAGAAATTTATATTTACCATTCGATAAAATCTTTAGTTTCATCTAAAAGCCTTCTCAAATTGGGATCCATTTCGAAATTATCGGGTAAGGGTTGACCACCTAATTGACTGATCACCTCCTTTTCCCCTTCGAAATCGTTTGGCATGAGTGATTCTAATATCACATGCTTTTGATCAAATACTTCATCTTCCAATTTATTTCTCAACTGATTGATAATTTCCCAGAGTTGTTGATATGTTAAACGTTCACGAATGTTCAAAGATTCAAGCTCACGCACGATGATGTCCTGGATCTTGGTGCCGAGAGACTTCCAGCCTTTGTTGACGAACCACCAAGAGAATGAAAGATATTGCTTTTGAGTTTCATAAGAGACTTTGGAAGGAGTGGAAGTGTTGAACTGTTCAACACTTTCATTTGCTTCACCGATTACCGATTCAATATAAATTAGTCTGCCTACCATATTAATTTGAATATGGATAAATATGGATAATAAAGCTAATAAATGAATTGCTACAAAATTTCTGATAAAGCCTAAATGAATGTTAGTTGAAAAAAATTATAAATTGTCAACTAATATAATTACTCAAGTCCTTAATTTCGTTCCAAAGCTCAACTTTAGTTTTCCCAGATGCTGAAGCTTTAAGAGATTCTTCTGGATTTGCATTATCATCTCCTGACAAACTACCAGTAGAGTTGACCATAGGAGAAATAGAACCCTTTTTCATTTGATTTAATTGAGCTTTAATACTTTCAACATCATAAATTTCCAAACATTGGCGAGATAAATGAGGTAAAAATGTTGCAATAGTAAATAGACAATCTTCTTGATTTTGTTCAAATCGCTTCTTCAAACTATTAAATTGAAGTTAAAAATATTTTTAGGTATTGATAAAATTAAATAACTCGAAAAATAGCTTACTTCTCTTTAGCGATTCTACTCTGATTAGCTTTGGAGCGATAATCCAACAATTTAGATTTCAAATAACTTAAAC
This sequence comes from Conidiobolus incongruus B7586, assembly GCA_000697335.1. Classification (NCBI taxonomy): domain Eukaryota; kingdom Fungi; phylum Entomophthoromycota; class Entomophthoromycetes; order Entomophthorales; family Conidiobolaceae; genus Conidiobolus; species Conidiobolus incongruus. The sequence goes on along the minus strand of JNEM01010617.1, from coordinate 2,053 downwards.
TATAATACAATATAGCTACAAGACCCGCGGAATATATGAAACCTCGACGTCTCTTATAAAAGAAATCGATCACTCTTTGAAACATGATCATAAACTGACTGATATTTTGAATTTTATAATTTATATTAGCTATTAATAAGTATAATGTTTGGGACTGTTGCAATTTTTAATAGAATTTAATAAATGGATATAAATTGATTTTTTATTATGGTTTAGATTGGATCATCTCCTTTAATAATATTTTGATTTATTAAAAATCTGACGTCAATCTAATAATCTCATTTTTTATCAAATAGCATATGAATATGTAATAATGAAAAATGTCTGTAAATATCGATATTTTTCATATTATAAACATAAATCATATACTAATAAACTAATTGAACTAATTTTGATTGAAAAAGATTTGTACAAAAAATTGAAATCAAATTTTAAAGATATACAATCACATTTGAAAGATAATCTAAAATAACAATATGATAAACCGTAGTTTTTAATGTTTTTGGTTAATATAATAAGCTCAAATGGATTTATGGTTATTATCAATGTTAATATCTCCAAAGTTTACTAACTCAAATTATATATTTAATTTAGTATTTTAATGTTTTCCTGACATCAAAATCTCCAGCTAACTATAAGAATACCCTGATTAATTCATATTAAATAAACTCTCTCAGGATATGATCCAGGTTAATAAATAATAGTATTAATATTTATATATTAAATTATTGAATACAAAATATAAAACATATTACAAAATATTTAGTCAAATAACAAAGACATATTAATGCATTTTATCTCTGCTTTTCATAATATTTATATATATTGGATTTGTATTTAATAGCAATTGATATTATAACCTTTAGAGATTTAGGCTATTTCAATAGTATATATCTTTATATATAGTAAATTTCAATTAAATATATATCATTAGGTTAATAAGAATGATAAAAAACCAATAATATATATATTGTATAATAAACAATTTAAAATTTTTATATGGATATTATCAAAATCAACAAAATATATTTATTTTACATTTTAGATTTTAAATTGAAATATATTATTTAACATAAATTTTATGAAATTAAACCATATTCAGGAAAATAGAAATATATGTAACAATAAATAAGAAACAGTTTTTTAAATAGTTAAAACTTGACTTAGGTTATATTCCAAAATCTTTCTTATTCATAAAAATATTATATTGTTAAACTCTTATAATTTAATCTTATAATTAAGAATAACAGTTGATTATATAAAATTATTTTCAAAATTCTAATTTCGTTTTATAATATTTTATTATAGATTTATTTTTATTAATATCTTTATTAATTAAAATTATAAAAATTAGATTTATTATTTTATTTTTTAATATTTAAATTTATTTATTTATTATATAAGTTACTATTTTCCAATATTCAACAATAATATATTTAAAGAGTTAAAAAATATACCAGTTAAAAGATTATTTTAGAAATTTTTTTATATAATCCTATAATTTAAATTTTTAAAACTAAATAAAAATCTAAATAAAATTAATTTCATTAATTTACTAAAGTTTATTCCATATAATCTATTGATTTATTTTTTAATATTATTTTTTGAGTATTTGAAAATATATATAAATATTATACTGTCTAATATATTCTTAATAGCTTATTTAAATTTAAAAAAACTACAATAAAATATAGAATTAATTAATATAACAAACTTAAATGATATAACAAATATATTATAAAGGAAGACTTGAATCAATAATAAAATTAATAATTTGATATATTAATGAGTTTATTTAAATATAAAATTAATTAATATAATTATATTATCCAGTATTTCTAGATACTATGAATAAGAAAATATTATTAATTAAAGCAAATTTAAAGCTTAGAAAATAATAATAATCAATAATAATTAAAAAATGACAAAATATTAAAAGGAATAAAAAGAGTCATATTGATTAGTTTAGTTAGTTTTATTGAAATAATTAAATTAATTTTAAAAATATATAATATTTCATTAACTATGGTTTAATCTAAATATATAATTAAAT
>JNEM01010612.1:0-14566 GCA_000697335.1 Conidiobolus incongruus B7586 | reverse complement strand
GTTTTCAGATAAGCTGTTCTGATGAGTAAACAGTTCTTCAGGAGGTAACTATGATTTACTTCGACGATATTTTGAAAGTATTGGGAGTATAGCTTAAATACCTGCTTAATTAAGTTTATAAGCATCATACTTCCACTACAAGAGATAATAAGTTGGCACAAACCATTTTTTTGAATAACATATATAAATATATTTTCTTCATTTTAATGAATAACAAACATATCGTTGATTTTATAATCCAAGATATAATTACATTTCACTCTGCATAGTATTTAGACGATTCAAATCAAATAAACCAAACTAGAGTTTAACAGATATATACCAGTAAAATTATTAGTACACACTACATTATAAAATCATAATTGAAAAGTAACTACAAAATAATTATAAGACCTTTAATAATCGTATGATATGATATAGTATACACAAATGATTAAATAATAAAGATATAAATTTAAAATACTCTCATTAATATAAAATATAACAGCATATCTATAAACAAAGGGGATATAACTAATAGAAGAGTTGTATCTATTTAAACTTTGATTGGTCTATATTAATAATTAAAATCAAATATTTTCAGCTGAATAAAAAAATTTAAAGTATTTACAAATTTGTAATTTAATTAAAAATATAAAAATTTGGAACTATTCATAGTTATTATACAGAAGAAGTGATTTCAATATCGTAACGAGGTATCATCACGGCATTTAGCATGATTAATTCAGGGGAGAAGTCGACGGATGATAGAATCGATTTCAATATTGAAGGAGAAAAGCCAGAGACTAACACAACACCGGAAGAGTCAAACCTTACAGGCACATTATCATAAGAATTTAGGTTCCAGAAAATCTTATGAATTGAATAACCAGCTTAAATACTTCTTTTGTGTATTCAATTACGAATATATTGGACAAGCGACCAATTTCAGGCACCTTTTTTAACGGGGGACGGCAGCATCCAGGACGTTTTTATTAAGGCACTTTAATATCTGACGAAAAATCCCACGTTCACCAGCATCACGAGCTCATTGAGCAATACGTAAAGTAAGACTCTTTTTTTCAACATATATGGCTACAAAGTCAGCTGTGATGTCTTTGCCACAGGAAAACCGATTTTGAAGAACAGATCAACCTAACCCAGGGCAGTAGATTCGTGAGATTTCATATCATAAGTGGTACTAGTAGATTGAATGATAACCGCAAAGTGAATGAATTATTAGGCATGCTCTAATTTGAAAAAAAATATCTGACAGGATGGCAAAAAAGATAAAATCAAATGAGAGTAGTGGTAGTGGTAAAGGGTTGCTGAAACCATCCATAAGATATCTTTTTTCAACTTCATTTACCTTAACCCTGGTGGAATGAGCAGATGATTGATTAAACCAGAAGCAAATTAATCATCAGACATTCTGCAAGTTTAAAGAATATATAACTGGATGATGAAAAAAACTGTTGAGAGTGGTAATGATCTCGAAAGATTGCAGTAATCATCCATGATACCTTTATTAACTTGCAGCATCCCAACGTTAGCAGTCCGAGTAGATTAAGAGATTACAGCAAACGAGAATGAATTACGAGATATTTAGTGAATTCAAAAAGACATCTAACTGGATGGCAAAAATCAAAACCAATTTGAGTAGTAATAGTTAAAGGTTGCTGAAACCATCCATAAGATATCTTTTTTCCTTGACTTCACATATCTCAGCTAATTGGTGTATTTATATATGTTTCCATCAATTTGTTTTTTTATTTCATGGGAATTTTTTTATATCTATACTTTCCATTGCTTGAAAAATGTAACAAATCAACTAGGTTCAGATCACGCCAATATAATTATTGTAGAATTAGATTTCTATTAGAGATGTCAAAGTCTCATTTTATTCCCAACCTTGGAGATTAAGTTCTGATATATATTATATATTGAATAATTGAATCTAGAAATATGTATTTATTGCTCTTCTGGTACTTGTTTTAGCATTAAATAGATTGAGCATATAATTTCCTGGTTTGTACAAAGTTTCAATCTCTGCAATATTATTGATTGACATGAAATTTTTTACCTCGATTTTATTAATCAAATCTGATACATGTATATTTGTTGCAATTTTTTAACACTTGAAAGGTATTAATTTTAGAATTTAAAATTTTATGTACAATCTGAATAATGATAAAAAAATGAATGAAATGAGTAAAAATCTGATAGCATCATATAAAGATCTAATAATTAACACATATATGTTAAACTGAGGTATGGTGTTATCCAAAAATAAACAAAATCGTTAATATATTACCAATTTTAATATATATTCAGTTTTGTTGATCTAAATTTCGCTATAAATGAAATAAAATTTTTCTAAAAATAAAAAATATTCATCACAATTGCCATATAAAAATAATTAAATAATATTCAAATCGCTAAAATTGAAATAAAAATAAGAGTATTGAGCTGCCAATTACTAATATGGGCAAACCTATTTTAATATAATCCATTATTAGGTGAAAAAAGTTAATTTTTTCAAATACACATAATCCTCGATGAACTGACCGTGTCATAACCAATCATTCTTAAACATTTAAATAATTATTATTTTATTTTTTCTGTATTTAAGTCTTTTACTATTATTGGATTATTTTGAAAATTTGATATTAATATTTCAAGACTATATTATATTCTAAAGTGACTTTATGTAACACTGACAAAAAATCGGAGTTTTAAAATATTGAGGATTATGTGTATTTGAAAAAATTAACTTTTTTCACCTAATAATGGATTATATTAAAATAGGTTTGCCCATATTAGTAATTGGCAGCTCAATACTCTTATTTTTATTTCAATTTTAGCGATTTGAATATTATTTAATTATTTTTATATGGCAATTGTGATGAATATTTTTTATTTTTAGAAAAATTTTATTTCATTTATAGCGAAATTTAGATCAACAAAACTGAATATATATTAAAATTGGTAATATATTAACGATTTTGTTTATTTTTGGATAACACCATACCTCAGTTTAACATATATGTGTTAATTATTAGATCTTTATGTGATGCTATCAGATTTTTACTCATTTCATTCATTTTTTTATCATTATTCAAATTATCTAAGTTTTATAACTGAAATCGGGGCAATACATTTTTTCAACTTAATATTGGTTTCGAAGTAACAGTAAATTTAAATTGTATTTGTATTTCAAAAATAGTAATACTATGTTGGTGCTCAACTTTCTCTTTAAAAACGTATTATTCCTATTTGTTCCTTTTTTAGTAAGCTTAGTCTTTTAAATTCTAAATATATATTAAAAGATAAGACTAGGGATTGCATAAAATACAAATTGATTGAAATATAAATTAGCAGTCACTGAGACGACTCAAAACAACTATCTTATGGATGGTTTCAGCAAACTTTAACTATTACTACTCAAATTGGTTTTGATTTTTGCCATCCAGTCACATATCTCTTTTATATTTACTAAATGACTGATAATACTTTTACTTCTGCTGTAATGAACCAAACAACTTGGACCACTAACGGCATGCCAGCGCGCAAGTCTACTGCCTCCGCTTGTCTTGATCTGTTCTTCAAAATTGGTGCTTCCCGCGGAAAAGATATCACAGCTGACTTTGTAGCCGCATATATTGAAAATAAGAGTCTTACTTTACGCATTGCTCAATGGGCTCGTGATGCACGTGGTGGTGCTGGTGAACGTGAGATTTTTCGTCAGATATTAAAGTATCTTGACAAAAATGACCCGGATGTTGCCGTCGCTCTGTTGAAAAAGGTATCAGAGATTGGTCGCTGGGATGATATATTTGTAGTTGAATATACAAGAGAAGAAGCATTCAAACTGCTCGCCGATGCTTTGAAGGAAAATAACCGCTTGGCTGCTAAGTGGACTCCTCGAAAGGGAAAATTCGCACTTGAGCTACGGAAGTTTTTAAAGTTATCTCCCAAGCAATACCGCAAAATGCTAGTAGGCCTTACAAGTGTGGTTGAAACACCTATGTGCGCAAAGGAATGGTATTCTATCAATTTTAGCCATGTTCCTTCGATTGCTGCTGCTCGTTACAAGAAGGCATTTATGCGCAATGCAACGGAAGCATATACTACTTACGTTCAATCACTTGTCGAAGGAAAGACGACAGTGAATGCAGGCGCAGTATATCCTTACGATGTGTTGAAAGGTTTGATCAGGTCTTGCGGGGTGAATTATTCAAACGTCGAGCTCAATCTAGTTATAAAGCAGTGGGAATCACTCGAGAACTTTGTGGGTAATGCAAGTATTCTACCATTAGTTGATGTGTCTGGATCAATGACTTGCTCCGCTGGAAAGAACAAAAACCTAACATGTCTTGATGTTGCTGTCTCACTTGGCTTATATCTTGCTGACAAGAACACAGGCAAATTTGCCGATACTTTCCTTACCTTTTCTGGGAATCCAGAGTTAATGCATTTGAAAGGTAACATCGTGGAGAAGCTTGACCAGATACTGAAGTCTGACTGGGGCTATAATACCAATATTGTTGCTGCTATGGATAAAATTTTATCAACTGCTTTGACCGGAAATGTTCCTGCATCTGAAATGCCAGAAATTCTGTTGATTCTATCTGATATGCAATTTGATAGCTGTGTTAGCTTCGATGATTCTGCAATGGAGATGATAGAACGTAAATTTTCTGATTCTGGTTATTCTGTTCCTAAGGTTGTTTTCTGGAACCTAAATTCTTATGATAATGTGCCTGTAAGGTTTGACTCTTCCGGTGTTGTGTTAGTCTCTGGCTTTTCTCCTTCAATATTGAAATCGATTCTATCATCCGTCGACTTCTCCCCTGAATTAATCATGCTAAATGCCGTGATGATACCTCGTTACGATATTGAAATCACTTCTTCTGTATAATAACTATGAATAGTTCCAAATTTTTATATTTTTAATTAAATTACAAATTTGTAAATACTTTAAATTTTTTTATTCAGCTGAAAATATTTGATTTTAATTATTAATATAGACCAATCAAAGTTTAAATAGATACAACTCTTCTATTAGTTATATCCCCTTTGTTTATAGATATGCTGTTATATTTTATATTAATGAGAGTATTTTAAATTTATATCTTTATTATTTAATCATTTGTGTATACTATATCATATCATACGATTATTAAAGGTCTTATAATTATTTTGTAGTTACTTTTCAATTATGATTTTATAATGTAGTGTGTACTAATAATTTTACTGGTATATATCTGTTAAACTCTAGTTTGGTTTATTTGATTTGAATCGTCTAAATACTATGCAGAGTGAAATGTAATTATATCTTGGATTATAAAATCAACGATATGTTTGTTATTCATTAAAATGAAGAAAATATATTTATATATGTTATTCAAAAAAATGGTTTGTGCCAACTTATTATCTCTTGTAGTGGAAGTATGATGCTTATAAACTTAATTAAGCAGGTATTTAAGCTATACTCCCAATACTTTCAAAATATCGTCGAAGTAAATCATAGTTACCTCCTGAAGAACTGTTTACTCATCAGAACAGCTTATCTGAAAACCTGCAAAGAACTTCTTCCAACCCTCTTCAAGGCTAAATTCTAAATATTTCAAAAATAAAAAATTTTACTGTGGTTTTGATACTGATAAGAGGTTTCTTTGGAACTTAGAGGAGCTCAATACAATGAAGCAAGTGCTTCTGATATCAATTGGGCGTTTACAAAAATCTTCGTCACTTCTCGAATGATCGAGCTGCTAACAATTGTTCTAATTTGGTAAAGCTTTAAGTGTGTTGCTAGAATCAAATGATATTCTAAAAGTCTAACTATATAATATATTATCAATGCTTCAATGGTCTGTTGTTTCATTTATTTATATACTATAGTTGCATTATTGATGATCCTTTAATAAACATCATCATAGTGACTATTGCTAATAATAATGTCCAAAAGAAAATTTGATCCATTTTTAAGTTTTGAATGGAGTCTAAAGACCTTTAGAAAGTAAGCTTTAACACCAATTTTGAAGGCTAGCTTAATAGGCATTTAGATACTAATGAAGTTTATTTTCAATAATATTGATATTTTGATTAATTTTCATTTTAATAAGGATATTCTAATCCCTTATTTGGTTTAAATTATATGTATAAATATCCATATTATAATATATTTTTGTTTTTATAATATTTAAAATGAATGATTATTTTATATCGACGGTATTCCTTAATTTTGTTAAGCTTTATTTTAATCCTTTATATTATTTTTTAGGATTGATTTTATATTTTTAATTTTTTAAATAATTATTTGCTTTGTTTATGATTATTTAAGGCTTGAATATAAATAATATATAAAATACTATTTGTATATAAATTAATTTTTTTATTATTTTAACAAATTTTATCTTGATAATATATTTAAATGATTTTTTTCTATTTTTTATAAAGTATGTTTAAAAATTTTTTCTCTAGTGTTATATATTAAATTCTTTGTTATAAGTTTATAATAATTAATTAATTTAATGTAAAGTTTTTTTATCATTAAAAGAATTTCAGGATTTGAAAATTTTTATATAATGTCATCCTTTATAATTTATATCAAGCCAAATAATTATTATATTAGAAACTAATTTAATCATAAAAAATGATTAATTTAATTAACAAATATATTTTTTCAAATGTTTGTTTTTCCTTTTTGAATATTTTATTATTACTTAAGTTTAAGGATTATTCTTATTAGAAATATGCTATGAATATATATTACTTATTGTTTTAGTTATATATTTCTAACTCAAATAAACTTATTTATATATCAAATTTATTATATTACAATTAAGTTCACCTTTCCTTCATCGTATCATTATTATCAGTTATTATTATAAATACTTTGATCAATCGTTTATTATTATCATTAATTTTAACAGCCTTAATATCAAATCTTATTAATTATATTTAGAATATTTTCTAATTTTTTTTAATTTGAGTTTATTTACTATCCAATTAATATAATATTAATTTATTATATAAAAAAATTTCTTTATATCATTTAATTAAATAATTATACTATTATAATGCTGGAAATTAAGATAATTATATTAATTTATCTTTCAAGCTAGAATAGCATTAGGATGTTCAGATAAACAAATTAGAAAATAAACTATCAATTTTTACAGATTAAATCTTATATGACTATAAAAGTGAAAAGATGATTTCATTTATTAAGATAGGATTTAGATAATTTAAGTGGGTTAGAATAAGGAGTAAATTATAGGAAAGCTTAGATAAAGTGATAAAAATATAACAATATTAAATAGGAATGTGACAATAATGAAAAAAATTCAAAAACAATGATTGATAATATAAAGATATATTATTACTCTTAAATATAGAGGAGGATAAAATTAATTAAATAATAACTTTTTGTTTTAATTCTTAAGCATTAGATTTAATAATATTAGAAATTAATTACAAAATTTAAAAGTTATTTAAAAATTAATATCAAGTTTAATAAGCTTAAACCAAAAATATTATTAATAATTTAAGGATTATAATTTATTATATTACTTAATATTAAATATCTATTTATTTATTAAATCAATATTTTAAACTAAAAATCAAGATAATATAATTAAATAAAATGAAATCAAATTAAATAAGATATCAAATATAACTTAATTGAAATATTAAGCTATTGTCAATTAAATATGAAACTAATGATAAATATTATTTAAGTTCATATTAAAAAATATCAATATTAAAATTATATAAATTTTAATTTAAAATCAAAATTGATATAAATATATTAATATTATGTATTGAATAATAACACATTATTAACTTTATTAAACTAACTATATGAAAAATTGGATTCATAAGATAAAATGTATTTTGATATATAAAACTTTCATTTATATATTCAAAATGACAAAATCATTTATAATATCTTTAAATTTTTGCAAGTTATATTAATTTAAAAATAAAAATATATTATTCAATTTTAATAATTGATATTTAATTAAAAATCAATTTTTATATAATTATTAATGAAAAGCATGTCAAGTGAAATATAACAACTAACATTCAGTATTCTAAATAATTCTTATTAATATATGATATAAGATTTTCAGTGTAATTCTAATGACACTAGTTTATATGTGATATATGCTGATATATAAATTTTGAAACCAAAGAAATCATCATATTGATATTTAGTCATTTTTACACAAATTTGACCAATATTTCAATACCTTACACTTAAAAAGATTAGAGTTAGAATTACAAAAAATTTAAATTGGTTATTTAATAAAAGCCATGTTATTTCAAAATAATTAATATGGACTTTTAAAATACACCATTTAAGTTAAATTGATGCAGACAAATTTTGAAAGATCAAATTCATATTACGCATTTCAAGAGTACGATTCAAAATAATACTAACCTTTAAAACATTCAAAATTATATATTGTACCAAAATATTCCTTTAATTAAAATATTCAGTAAGTGCTTCGAATTAAGCCTTTCATTTATATAATATTTAATTACAATTTATAAATGAATTGATAAAATATAAATTAAATTTATTAAATTTTCAATTTGAATTAAAATAATATATATATATATATATATATATTAATTCAATTTCATAATATTATCCCAATTTTGTTTAACAATATGACAAAATTTAAATTTATTTTAAATTATTATCAAAATTATTTTATTTTCATTCAAATTATCATACATTAAATCAGTTATTGAAATTTATTTATTATTAATTTTTAATAAATAAAATTAACATAGTAATAAATACATTTATCAGCTTGAACAAAGTAGACTTGTTCCTTTCATTTATTTGATTAATAATAAAAGAAAAAATCAATTTGAAAAAGTATTGGTGGCTGCAGTTAGCTATTGATATAATCATCGTAATTCAGCTCATAACTTTAATACTATTGGTTGGTGTTAAGCTGTCAAGTGCGATGAGAGCATTCGGCTTGGAACCTAATGACAATATCCCATCAACAGGAACTTAACTTTTAGAAGGTGATTTTGATAAAAAGGAAACTGAAAAGGCTTTGAAGGGAGCCCCCAACTTCAAGTGGATTCCTCAGAATTTGGATAACTATAGCGATGATTAGCAGTCTAATTAATACACTTCCAAGCTGAAGGGAGACTTTCCGTATAGAAAGACACCGATTCGTGGTGTGAATCTAGGAGGTTGACTAGTATTGGAACCTTTTTTGACTCCCGACTCATTCTCCAAATTTGATCCAAACGAAAATGTTGTGAACGAGTGGACACTTTGCCAAAAGTTGGGTAAAGACCAATGTAAAAAAATTGTTGCAAAATCATTATGATAACTTTGTAACTGAGAATACTATCAAAAAGGCCAGAGATGCTGGCCTCAATCATGTTATAATTTCTATTCCTTATTGGGCAGTCAGATATTCAAAATAACGAACCTTATATGTTTGGCAGTTGGCACTACTTGTTGAGAGCAATACAATGGTGCAGAAAGTATGGTATCAGAGTCCAAATAGAATTTCACACTGCTCCAGGCAGTCAAAATGGATGGAATCACAGTGGTAGAGTAGGCTCTACTCAACTCTTGAATACTACAAATCTCAACAATGATACTTTAATGAATCGATTCAACACAATTATGATGAACACTATCGAATATTTCAGTCAACCTCAATTCTCCAACTTGGTCACTATGTTTACCGTACTTAATGAATCTAGAAATGATGTGAAAGGGTTAAAACTGGTGAAAATTTTCTTTAGTTACTAAATAATTCGTGAAAATTTTAGTACTAAAGCAACTTGACCACTTTCGGTATATTCTGAAGCATTTAAAGGTTTTCAACACTGGTCTAAAGTAATGCCCAGGTCAGATTATAAGCATGTACAATCATTAATTGGTACATTGAATAAAAGCATATATTCAAAACACTCAAATATTTTAATTTGATTTTTTGCAATTATAATCAATATTTTTTAAGATTTAACTAGTTTATCACAAGTATTGAAATATATCAATCATTGACATTAGTGACTAATTTAAGAATATCATAAATGATAATATAAATAAAAATATTATGATTTATTTTAATATTATTAAATACTCAGAAAAATTTTAAATATTATAATATATAAAAGTAAATATAAATATGTAATACTGAAAATTTGTGAATATTATAATATTGAATTAAATTAAAACTTAAAATAAATTTTTATTATAAAATTATATTAATCTATAAAAATTTAATAATATTGTAATTCTTCTTATATTGGTTATATTAATATATATTTAAATTATTAAAATCCAAAACATTTAACTAAATAATGCTATATTAATTATACTAATAGGTGGAAGCTTTAAATATAAAATAGAAACCATTTTGATTTATGATGCTAAGAGTTCTGAAAATATGTACTTTGACTAATATGATTTTAGTTTTATGTATTACCAATTATAAAATTAATATTTGGAATGTAAAGTGGAATAAAGGGAACCAAGTGAATGCGAGGATATCAGAAGTTGTTGAATTAGCTAGAAACTACAAAACTGAGGATTATAAGAATTAAAATATTATAACACTAATTAAATATAGTTCTTGTTTTATAAATATTCAAATATATACCATAACTTATTATATATATAGCAATCTTAATAATTTAATGCTCTATACTTTTATTTCATAGTGTGATATAATTATAGGCTCCTAGCTATCTGTTAATACTAATATATCTTTAATTTAACTTATTTCAACTTATAATCCTATAATTTTCTTAATCCATTTAATTACTTCCTATAAGATGACAATTAAAATGGTTCTTATTTCACTAAGCAATCCAATTAATAATCTTCATTATTATGATTTAATGTTAAATATTAAATATGATATTGAATGGGTTCATGTTCAAACTATTAAACAAGGTCATTTAAAAGTAGTTATTTAATTCATATATTATTGTTTATGATAAATTGAATATTATTATCAAGTATGATAATACAAACCATTATACAAAGACCTATATCTATGAATTATAACAAAGAATTTTTTATTTTGTAATTGAATTTATATTGATTGAGTCGTATTGAATTATTTAAAATACAAAATAATACATTTAACAAAAGTAAACTAAGTAACTTGGTATATTCTTAAAACCCTATTTAACATATTACATTATTTAACTTTATATTTGTTTAGTTTTCTCAATTATTCAAAGATATTTCACAACATCATTATTCGAATTAAATTTAAACTTGATAAATTAGCTGTTAATCTAAAATAAAATATCTTTTATTAATCTAATATAAACACAAGTGGGTTGATGAAAATTAATTTTCCAAAAATATATAGTTTGAATTAAAAAACCAAAAGAGTAGCCAAAGTTTTGAATTATGAAGGTAATCGATTGATATAATATTATATAAATGAATGGGTTATATAATATATCAAACTTGTGAGATATTGCAGTTTTGGTCTAAGAAATCTTAATTTGAGATAAAAAAATGCAAAAAATAAAAATTCTTGTTAAACCAATATAACTATTATATAAATGTTAGCCTATACTTTGAATCATCAGTGCAAAGATATAGGCCTTTTAAGCGCAAAAAAACAATCATATACATCCCAAATTAAAAAATATGAAAATATCTGTTTTAAGTTTTCTTTTAGGTAAATAAAAAATTAAAGATTTTCATATCGAATATCTCAAAAGAAAATTCAAAAATTTATGATGTTTCAAATTGAAAAAATTTTTAGTGTATTATATAATTTAAAATTTATTAAAATAATTCTAACATTTTTTAGAATTAATTATTTAAATAATTTATAAAATAATATAATTAAAGTATTAAATTTCTATTAGATAATAAAAAAATTAAAAATATATACTAATTTAAAAATATTGATAAAAAATCTATATTTAATATTTTCAGAATGGATAAATTTTTTCAAAATATTAATTATAGTTATATATTATGAATTTTTAAATTTATGTTTAAAATTTCATCTATTAATTATGTACATTTTAGAAAACTCAATCTAATAGATCAATTTAAATGTAAATATTGCCAACATTTATGCAAAGACAATGTTGCTGTATTAGAATTAGAAAGATACCAAAATAACACTTATAAAATCAGTACGAATTTGACGAGTGAGAAAATACAATTGGAATCTGAAGCTTACTGAAGCCAACATCAAAATGCTATGATATCTCAAAGTTAAAAAAATTGATATTAACTTAAATTTACATATATAAGGTCATAAATGCAATTCTTAAACTTTGAAAAATATTCAAATTGAATATTAAATAACTTGAATGATTGTACCTTTAATATATATTTTATTTGTTATTTGAATAAGGTATAAAACTTTTGATAATAAATCAACGCTAAGGTAATTATAAATTTGAGATATAAACTGCTTATCTTTAAAAGCCAATAACTCATGTGAACTGTATTTATTTCATTGTTAATAAGTTAGGCGAGAAAATTTCCACATTTGGGGAAATCTAGTTGTTGTACAAATTAAGTCAGTGATTTAAGTGTTGAAAATTCAAATCAAACCAGTGCTAATTAAACTCGATTTATATTCAAGTTGATTACAATTATTTCTTTCTTATTTATCTTTTGATCCCCCGCCCCTCTCGTCTCTGTTAATAATTTTAGTTTTGATATTTATTAATGAATTTCAAATCACAGTTAGCTAGTTTAATTTTAGCTCTATATGCTCCTAATATTACGGTGAACTGTCAAGCTAATGGTACTGGTCCAAGATGTATGCAAGATATGAGATGTCCTCAAGCTTCCCCATGCTGTAATGACGTTGGCTTTTGTGGCACAGACGCTGTACACTGCACTTTGAACTGCTTTCCTACAGGCAGTTTTTCGGACGATACTTGTCAGGTGCCAAATCCTTGTAAATCTACTAAGTATGATTTCACTGGCAACAACATTAAAACTGCTGAGCTGGCTGGATTCTTTGGCGATAGTTTAAATGATGTAGACTTCTTGCTAGATGGAACTACTGGCAAAAATGACGAAGGTATTGTTCTCAAAATGCCTAATGGGTCTAAGGGTGGATCCAGACTTATCTCAACCAACTTTCTCCTGTATGGTAAAGTTACCGCTAGGATGAAGACTGGTAGAACTGGAGGTGTCGTAACATCTTTTATTACTATGTCCAATGTAAAGGATGAAATCGACTTTGAATGGGTTGGAAAAGATGTTAACAGTGTACAAACCAATATCTTCTATAGAGGTCAGACTGACTACACTAAGGGATCAACCCATCCTGTATCCTCAGACACAAGTCAAAACTTCCATGATTATACCATCGATTGGAGTCCTGATAATATCAAATGGTATGTTGATGGCAAATTGATACGTACATACAACAAAGCGGACAGCTTGAAGCAAGGAATCTCATCTTACCCATCTACACCATCCCGCGTGGAAATCGCCATCTGGAATGGAGGCGCCAACGCTGCTGGAACCCGCGAGTGGGCAGGTGGTGAAGTCAATTGGGATTCTGAAGATATTAAAAAGCAGGGTTACTTTTCAGTAGTTGTATCCAGTATTGAATTCCAATGCTCCAATACTCCATTCTCCAATTCTACCACTTCTAAATCTTCTAACGGTGGCAACAAGAACCCATCTACCCAATCACAGTCTGGTAATAACTCATCAGGAGCTCAATCTTTAATATATTCTGCTCTCTTTACTACCATTGCTACTGTTGGCACAATGTTTTTCATTTAATAGTAAATAATTTAACCAAATACAGTCAGTTTAACAAATTTCAAGGAATGTTAAATGATAAATAATACTTACATCTCTTTTTATATAATATTCATCAAATCTTTAAATTTTTATACCTTTTTAATCAATAAAAGATTTCAATATATCATATTTTATTATTTAATTTAATTATTTATAATTTATGAGGTTGAATTGAAAAATGATATAAAATTTATAATAGATATTAATTAATTTCTCCCTTGTATTGACTAAAAATTCTCAAATTTATAATTTTAACTCTTAGTTTTAATGAAAAAATAAATCTAATTTTATTAAAATTTAATATTTTTTTTAGATAAAAGACTTAAACACACTTTAACTCTAGTTAAAATATATTATTAATAATATAATTTTTTATTTAATTAAAGTGAATATAATTTAATTTTAAAATAAATTAATAAAAATATTTAAAACATAACAAAATAATTGAGGAATTAGATAATTGAATTTATTAATTATATTAATTAATAATTTAAATTTTTCTAAATTTTAATTTTTATTCTTTTTTGACTTTTAATATATATTTGATATCAAACTTTGATTTATAAAAAAAGAATTCAATTTAAGTCAAACTATATATATCAAATAATATTCTGTATTGTTATTTTAATAATCTTTTGAATAAATATATATTATTGATTTATTATAATTATATATATTATTTTTATATAAAATTCAGATTATAATAAATTTAAGTTTCATATAATTAATGATATTAATTGAAATTTCAAACCTTTGAATTATTAAAATATAAAGTTATAT
>JNEM01010610.1:0-16060 GCA_000697335.1 Conidiobolus incongruus B7586 | reverse complement strand
TTATATATTATTAATAATCCAATTGTATTATTACAAAACTATATAATTATTTATTTATATAGTTAAGTTAAATAAATATCCAGATATTATTCAATATAACTTATTATTAATAATATCCATTATTAATTTAATCAGACTAGAATTCATATTTTTTAGTTAAAATAATATTAATTTAATCATTATCTAAATTAAATATATTTAAAGTTGATTTGTTCTTTTGTGTTTTATAAAAGATTTTGTGAATAAAGACTATTTTTAGAAAAGTACATGTAATTCAATTTAGTAAATCATTTATTAATCCTGATCTTTAACAAATTGGAACTATATGTCTTAAAGCTTATTCACTGTTGAGATGTTGTAGCAGAATATCCAGAAAAATTAGAATCCTTTTATCCTTACCACTTCTAGATTTAAATAATTCAATCAATGGGTAACATAGGTTTTGGATAAATTTAGATAAAAGGGGCTAAAGAACATCATTTGATTATGGACCAAAAGATCCGCTATAAATGGGAGGTAATGTGGACTAAATTATCGAACCTAGATGGAGGGGTATTATGGAATACAACCCTTGTCATAATAAAAGAACACACAATAACTATCATAGTTATTAACGAATTAATATGAATTCTATATATCATCATCGTTTTTATATTTTAAGGTTTTTTATTATTAGAAAATTGATAGTTAATTATTTATAATATTTACCCATAATTTAAGTTGATTTTGTTTCCTAAAAATAGACTAGAGTGTGTGACCATGATAACTTCAGTGTTCTGATTATAACCAATAAACTTTCCGTCGACTCCTTATCCTATATTTCTCCCAAAATTACAATAAAATTCTATTTATTTAACTATCGCTATATTAAGCAGTTGTCAATTAGAAAAGTATAGACATAATATCAAAAAATGATATATTATAAATCCAAATTATAATTTAATCGTAAGAGATAATAGATACTATTAGAATAAATTATTAATAAATTTAATATATATGTATATATATAATTTTGTTGATATATTATATCATAGAAAATAAACATTAATAGATTAATTTAGATAATTGATAGTATTTTCACTCCAACAAACACAAATTCATAATTATATAGTGGTCTAAAGATCCAAATGAAGTGTATAAATAGCTCATGTCGCAGTGAAAGAAGTTGTACTGTAATATATTGAAATTAATTTTAAAATTAAATAAATTTCTTTTAAATGGTTTAACAAATTAAGTTTCAATAAATCAAGATTCTCTGATAAATTAATTGAATAATGATGTTTTTGTTTATCTATTTTTTTAGTCACAACTTTAAATCTATTCTCTAAATTATTCTCAGAAATCTTATTTCAATGATAAATAAATATTTTCAATTTATATATTTTAAATAATCATGATGATGATAACTAACTCAAGTTGTTACCCTCTCTTCGAGAAACACTGGAATTCAAAAAGAAACTTTCAAACTTTCCGAGTAAAATATGAATATAACTTTGTCATTTGTCTATGAGATTAGAATAGAAATAGCAAATATTAATATAAGATAACATTCAATAGATTTTGAATCCAAAGTGAAATTATTATATCTAAATGCAAAATAATAGCATTATTTATAACATGATAATCTATTTATACTATTAATCCTCTCACAATCACTCAAAGATTGTGCTTCAATTAAAATATAATATTTAAATGCTAGAATATTTTTGATGTATAAATAATTTATCTCATTTTAAAATATTTAAAGCATCTTATTTAAAATTGAGCTCTATATATTGTGATATTGCGCAATTTTATCCAGTTGTAAATGAGGAGCTGTTAGAGATTTCAAAGCATATTCCTTAATCGCTCATAGCATTATATTGATGCTGAGTTTATGCTATTCTGGATTAAAATTCTATCAATTTATATAGTGCAACCACTTTTGAAAGCAATTCATAATCATGAATATATTTCATGTTTATAATTTTCAAGTTTAATCAATAATAAAAATTTCTAGTATCAAAAAATTCATTTATAATTGACTAATGTCATATAATAAAGACAATAATGAATTAATTTTCTATAAGTATATATATTAATTTTAATTATTATTCCAGGTTGATTTAGTTAAAGAAATATAAATACTCTTTGTTAGCTATCACGGACATTAACACTTAATCCAATATAATTATTTTTGAAAATTACACCTATTAATTAAATCAAAGATCAAAATGAATAATCCAAAATTAAGCTTATTAAATATCAAATTTAAATTAAATTTTATCAAATGATCTTAAAGTCAATATTATAAATTTGAAGTATAATTATTGGTAAGTATTCAATTGATATCAATTTCATTTAATTGAAAAAAATTTTATTTTTATTATAATTGATATAAAGCTCAATTCAGTTTATAACTTAGATGTTATATCATTGTTAAAATTGTGATTTTAAATTAATTTGTAATTTAATAAATCAATATAGCCAAAATAAAATTAATTTTTGATCAATCTCAGTTTCCTTGTATGACATAAAAACTATGTAATCATTGATATTTATTGGTTTCAAAATTTAATATACTTGAGCTATTTTGATTTTTTTGATTATTTATGAAATCATTTTTATAAATATAAAGATGATGTTCAGATGATGATTTAGTTTCAAAATGACTTTACAATTGAAATAATATAATAACAAAAATAATTATATATCTTGCTAATATTAACAATTTGAGAGTTATAATTTAATTAATAACTAATAAAAAACAAAATTCAAGTCCTAACCAATACCCCGAGATTAAATTAGATCGGACAGAGTTTCAAAACCCATAAAAATTAAATTCTAAATAAAATAAATTTCCGAATGAGCCTCAGAAAGTTACTAGTGAGGAAATAAAGTTTTAAATGGTTAACAATGTATAATTACTATTTAGGCAAAAATCATGTAAATTTGAGTTAATATTCTCATTAGATTGGTTAAACGATTTGAAAATTTATATACAACTGTCACAATGGAATTTCAAATGTGGATATTATTATAATATAAATACAACTATAAATCTGATCATATTAAAAAGTTTACTAGATAATTAAAATCTAATTAAAATAATGCGCGAAAAGAAGAGGAGTTGCTGGAAGCGGTATTGGTGGGTATGGTTAATATTATCTCTACTTATAGCAGTGGGTCTTGTATTTATCATTCTGTTGGTTATTGTGAAGCCTCCAGCAGTGATGAAATTTTTCGGATTGGATCATAGTTCGAAGAAGTCGCCAAACTCAAATGTTCCCAAATGGGATAACGATCCTAAGATGGACCAGAATGAAAAGAAGGAAATTGAAAAGGCATTAAAGGGACCTCCCAACTTCGATTGGATCCCTCAGAGCTTGGGAGATTATGACGATTCTACCCAGCCTAATGATTATACCCCAGAATTGAAGGAAGCTTTCCCCTATGGGAAGAAGCCCATTCGTGGAGTGAATCTTGGTGGATGGTTAGTATTGGAACCTTTCTTGACTTATGACCTCTTCGCCCAATTTGATCCAAGTGAAAATGTTATTGACGAATGGACCTTATGCGAAAAGTTGGGCAAATCCAAATGTACCGAAGTGTTGCACGAACATTATGATACCTTTGTTACTGAAGATACTATTAAAAAGATCAGAGATGCTGGTTTGAACCATGTCAGGATCCCTATTCCTCATTGGGCCGTTGACATTCAAGACGATGAACCTTATGTATATGGCAGTTGGTACTATTTGTTGAGAGGTATCCAATGGTGTAGGAAGTATGGTATCAGAGTTCAAATCGATTTCCATACTGCTCCAGGCAGTCAAAATGGATGGAATCATAGTGGACGTCTGGGGAGTGCTGGATTCTTGAATGCAACCGACCCTGGCCAAGGTGCATATGTGGAGCGATTCAACAACATCATGATGAATACTATTGGATATTTTACTCAACCTCAATTCTCCAATGTCGTCACCATGTTTACAGTACTTAATGAACCTAGAACTACAGATGATGCAGGATTACAGTTGCTCGTTGACTTCTACAAAGATAGTTACAAGATGATCAGAGACAAATTCAGTACCAATGGCACTTCACCACTGTTAGTATATTCTGAAGCATTTAGATCCTTCAAGTACTGGCCTAAAGTCATGCCCAAATCCCAATACAAGGATGTAGCACTTAATGGTAACAATTACATTGCATTCGCTCCAGATGTCTACAATTTAGATCATGATCAAATCTTGAATATTCCTTGCAAAGCCTGGCTTAAAGACTACAAGGAAGCCACCCAAGAGTTTGGCGCAGCAATCTGCTCTGAATTCTCAGTAGCCACCAACGACTGTGGCCCATTTGTCAATGGCGTAAAAATGGGTACTCGTATGAATGGCAACTTCAACAAAGGCTTCGATAACTACACATGCAAGGACTGCAAGTGTCACAAGCATTTGGACTGGAAGAATTACACACCGGAATATAAACAATTCCTCAAGAAATTTGTCGAATATCAAATGGATGCATTTGAATTAGGCGGATTAGGCTGGTTCTTTTGGAATTTCCAAACCGGCAGCAATAAGAATCCCCTCTGGGATTACTTCTTGGGACTTGACCAAGGCTGGATTCCCAAAGATGCTAATAACAGAGAATCACATTGTGAGTCTCGAAATTAACAGGATTTTCATAAATAATATTTATTTTTAGTAGTGTTATTTTATTATCCTAAGATTTATAATTATTTGAGGGTAACAATATCTAACTTTAACAGAGTTTTAAAGAATTTTATATTTAAATTTTATAATTATTAATTTATTAATTTATTCATAAAATCGAAATACCTTAAATATATTTCAATTTAATATTACAAAAAACCTTCATATTAGAAATTCTTGTTGATATCAAAATAGCATTTAATTTCAAAATTAATCACAATAATTGAATTTCATTTTTGCAGAATTATATACCATTTCAGTTATTAAGTCATTTCCATATGTTTTTATTTCTTTACCTGGATACTAAACTGCCTCTCTGAAATACTTTAACCCAACCAAATTCTATTGTTAACTAAAAATTGTAATTGATAATTAAATTTGGTTGAGTTATTCATGAATTCTTTAATAGCAAATTAAATTATCAAATTACACATTTTATATTATGTTATACTTCCTTTTTCTAGAACTAATATTAATATAAATATTTAAAATTCGGAAATTTTTGAATTTAGATTTTGTTGATTGAAATTCAAAAGAAAAATCTTTCCAAATTATCCAATAAGACAAATTATTTTCCATAAAATTGATTCAAGCCAACTATACTAAATTATTTTTAATTTATCTCTTGTTAATATATATCAAAAAAATTAAGAGAGAGGAATGAAATAATAAATTTTATGTATTACCCCTACCATATTTAGATGAATTGCCTAATAATCAAGAGATAAAAATTTTTACAATTCAACAATATGAAAAATTGTTTGAATTTAATGATATATGCCAAAATGGATAGGTATTTATTAAGCAAGTATATTTCATCTTTAAAGATACTGATTAAAATATAATAATTTCTATAATATCTCTGTTTATTAATAATTGGCAATTAATAAATTCAACTTTAAAAAAAATACTTAAAGTAACAAAGTGGCATATGTTCACTTAATTTAGATTTATGATTCATTTATTAATTCTAATTGCAAAATATATTTTAATATATAAGCAAAAATAAATTTATAATTTTATGAAAAATTCAAGTCATTTAATCTTTTATATTCTGAATATCAAATTTAAAATTATAATTTAAAAATAACAGGTACATTCTAATTTAAACAGGCTAAAATAGACTTTAATATTAACTCATCAGTTAAAAACTTGGTTTTTTTATAATAAATATAAGAATAATATTCTGTTTATAAAAATGTTTAATTGAAAATAGTCACTGGATCAATACAATGTTATTCATTACAATATGACCTAAGCAGCCAATAAGTTGGAAGAAATATCAGTAGTATAATTACCTAAACCTGATTATGGCTCAATATCAATCAATTTCATTATGATTTTTAATAAGATGTTTATTCAAATTTGAAACTGCTCAAAAAAATATAATTGTTAAACTTTTGAAAAGCTGAAATTAAAATATACTAATTAAGGTATATAGGTTTTCATTCATTTATAATAATTTCTATTCATTTGCAATAGTAATAGTATTATAAGGAATTGGGTAGTGGGCCTTAGTTTAAGGATTTTTACAGATTGTTCTTAGATCAAAGATGAAGTATAAGTTGGATATGCTGAAATAAGTTAATAATTTGATCAAGAAGAGTTTGGAAATGCTTATCTTTACTAAAAATAATATAAGAAATGAAATGTGAAAACTGAAATAATTTAAAATTTTATATTATTTGATATTAGTTATAGATAGATAATAATTATATTACTTTGTTAATTATATTATAAATTTCTAATGTGAAAAATATAGTTTAAAATGTATATTAGTATTGACAATTTATATTTGTTATAAATTAAATATTTTTACCAGGTATAAATTGAATAGTAAATATTACAATTTTTATAAATTCTAAATTGACAATATATAGGTCTAATATTATAAATATTAATATTTATATTTGATTTCTATAATAATATAATATTATGTTGTGTTTTATAATAAGTCTGTTTTAATAAAGATGATTGTCAGAAAAGTACTTGTAATACAATTTAGTAAATTATTTTTAATCCTGCTCTTTAATATATCATGGCTTTATATTTTAAAGTTTACTTATTGTTGAGGTGTTGTAGCAGAATATTTAGGAAAATTAGTACCCCTTCCTATCCTTATCACTTCTGAGTTTAAGTAATTCATTCAGTGAGTGACATAGGATTTGGATATAAATTAAAGAACATCATTTGATTATGGACTAACAAATCCACTATAAATGGGAGGTAATATGTACTTTTGAATTGAGACAGACGGGTGTTTTTAAAATACTACAATTGGAATGTTTACGAAGATTTCTTTATTAGATCATAATTACTGTAGTAATTAAAATTAATATTATTTTAAAGATTGAATTACATGTCCTTGAAAATCAATTTATAATAATATAATCGTCAGAAGGATGGAATTTATTATACAGTTATAATAGAATTATTTAATTTAGCTGTCACTTATTTAAATATCTATTTAACGATCAGTCAATCTTTAAATAAGTATTAAAGATCTTCTATATAAAAATAATATTCACTTAGTAATGAAAATAGCTAAAATTATGAAATTTTAAATAGAATATTTATGTTATAATATATAGATTCATAATAGGTTATTATTAGGTCATTAAATATTTCCAGAATACTATTTTTTATAAATATTAATGAATTATATTCCTTTATTTAATGAAAAATATTAATTTTTTTTTTAAAAATATCTATCTCTAATGAATATTAAGTTTAAAAATTTTTTTTTCAAATTAAGTTAATAAATGAATTTTTCTAATTATTTCTTAATATTTAATGAAATTGGAATAAACAAATAAAAATAATATTTTGTCCATTTTTTCACAATAAATTTTGAATTATATATTAAGTTTTAAATAAATAAAATTTGTATAATATATCATTTCAAAAATTTGATCCAATTTTAATGAATTTATTTAAATATAAATGAAACAATTTAAAATTAATTTGATTTTGTGAATGTAACTGAAATTTATTCAGCAATTATTGATAAATTTGAACAATAATTTTATAATATATAATTTAAAAAATCGATTAATTGAACTTATTCTACCTCTATTAAACTTTATATAAATTAATATTATACATATTAGTTGGACTCAAGTATTTTATTATTAATTAAATAAGTGGATAATAAATAAATTTAAGCTTTGAGCTTTAAGATGGTAGCGATGAAAGTAATGAAATTGTTACGATCGCTAATTTCCATTTTAACGGGTTTACCACATCCGGAACAACCATGACCGGCATTCTCAGTAGTAGCCAAGAGGATAGGATTCTTGCGGTTGGGGTTCAAGTATTGGGCCTTGGCAGCAAACTTATAGTTGTGGTGAGGAGAGACACGGTCGTCATGGGTACCAGTGGTAATCAAAAGAGGAGGAGAGTTGAGTCTGGCTTGCACATTGTGGTAGGGGGAGTACTTCAAGATGTTAATGAATTCATCCTTCTTCTTGACGTCACCGAAATCATTGTACCAAGTAGTACCATAGGTAAAGTGTTGGTAGCGGACAAGATCCAGGACACCGACGTCAGCGACAAATCCAGCAAACAAGTCTGGAGCTTGGTTGAAGGTGACAGCAGTTAAGACACCACCATTGGAACGACCGTTAGCAATGATCAAATTGTGGCTGGTATACTTTTCCTTGACGAGGTACTTGGCAGCCCATTGGAAGTCATCATAGCTGTTTTGCTTCTTGAGGATGACACCATCAGTGTGCCAGGGTTCACCGTTTTCAGAACCACCACGAATGTGAGGAATGGCAATGGAGACATTGTATAATTGGAGAAGAGTTTGGAAGTGTTCCTTGGGAGTACCGGAGTTGAAGATGGAGAAACCACCATAACCGAATAAGAGGATAGGGTTCTTACAATTTTTCTTGATGCTCTTAGGATGAGCAAAAGTCATGGGGACAATAGTACCATCCTTGGAGGGATAGTGAAGTTGAGTGACTTCATATTGACTGGCAGGGAATCCAGGAAGAGTATCGGCAGTCTTGATCAACTTGGGAGTCAAATCAGTGGAGTTAAGACGAATTTCATAGGTCTTGGAAGGATAAATTAAATCAGCAACATCATAAGTAAGGATATTTTCGGTATCATCAAGTTTGAAAGATTTCAATTCACCAATGGGGGCACGGAAGGAGTGTAAAGGCTTGGAGGGAGCCTTAGCATCGAAGATCAAGAGATGGTAGACACCATCCTTGGAGTATTTGGCGACAGTCTTCTCCTTGTATATCTTAAGACTGTTGAAACCATAACCACGTTGTTCGGGCAAATAATCAACGCGCTTGTCAAAGTTATCCAAGTTGAATTTGACAACCTTGCCATATGGGGCCTTTTCGTTGGTGGACCAAAGGAAAGTCTTATTATCCAACTTCAATGAACCATGGTTGACAACGTAGAAGCTGTCACCAGTACCATCGTGTTCGTAGATCTTTTTCCAAGCCAAATCTTTGACATTACCAGATTTGAAGAACTTATCAGTGTCAGCATAGGCAAGAGAGTAATCAGTTAAAAGATAAGCCCATTGGTTATCATCACCTAAGAAATCAATACCACTGCTAAAGGGAGAATCTTTAGGAACTTCATGCACCAATTGATCTTCCGATTGCTTTTGGCCAATAGTATGATAATACAATTTATAATTAAGGGCAGGAGAGTCATCCAAACCAGCATCATCCCAAGGTGTTTTGGTAGGGGTAGGGTACTTACCATAGAAGAAGCCATTGGCTTGAGGGTTCCAGGTAACACCATTATCTTTAGTCCAAGGGAGTTCTTCGACAAGTTCGGCTTTGGCATCATTAGTGCGAACGTAGATGCCCTTCCAATCAGAACCTTTACGGGCAACAAGGTAAGCAATGTACTTGTTATCAGGAGAAGCAGAGAAGCTTTGAATGAATCCAGTTTCATCTGGAGAAAGAACATTAGGATTAACGAATACTTGTTGAGTTTCGTTGCCCAATTGACGGTAAAGGATTTTGTTGCCTTGGAGACCAGATCTAGCAGTCCAGTAAGAGTAATTACCAGCTTTAGTCTTAGGGTCAGTAACAGTTACATTGTATAAGGTTTCCAAAGTCTTTTGAATCAATTTGCGATCCTTATGTTGGTTAAGAAATTTTTGAGTAATAGCATTGTTAGCACTGATAAATTGCTTAGTTTCAGTAGAAGTTAAATCTTCCAACCATCCGTAGTGATTGGTGACATTGTAACCGTGGAGTCGATCAACGTAAGAGGGATCTCTTCTAGCCTTGGGGTAGTTCCAGTGGTGGCCACCAGATGGATAAGTGGCATAACCCTGTTCTTGTGAAGCAACTCCTGAAATTAATAAACTCAGGAAAACAGTAGTCAATTGGATCAAGTATCCTGACATGATGACGTCTGATACTATTAAATATATTATAAATAAATATTTAACTATTAAGTTGTTCTTAATAATGAACTCACCTTTAATTTATATATCCCTCACTTCCTATATTACACAATATTATCAGTTACAATTAGAAATGAATATACGATTATTATCATGCACATGACCAATATGATATGGATAAAATCTCACAACAATCACGGGATAAAATGAGTAGAATCTTCATTTTTGTTTGTTGGATTCAATTAAAAATAGTGCTGTTAAGTGATTAAAATATCAAATTCGTCATATTATCATTTGTTTATTCGGTTATTTAAACCATTTGTTAAGGTTACAAATATATTCTAAACAATATTTAAATCAAATAATTTTCTCACTAGCCTAAATTTTTTATTCAACTTATTTGATATATTAAGCTAGTTCCAGATATTATTAATTAATTGGAAGATTGCAGTAGTACTACATAAAATAAGTCATCTGTAAAGATGTTAAAGTTATAAATTTTAAATCGAAGTAAAAGTGAGGATTTTAGAATGTTATTATTTGAAATTTATGTGAAAAAAAATTTTTTTTAGTATAAATTAAAATAAGATCAAGTGATGATTTAGTGTTTTAATTTGATTTAAAAATTACAAATTTGGAATAGAAATCAAAATAAATACTTTAAAATACTAGATTATAGTTAGATTTGATAATTTAAAATTATATCTATATCATATTATTATTATTATTATTATTCCAATTCGAGATATATTTGAATAATCAATATTTAACTTACCAGTTTCGAAATAAATCAAATATATTGACTTTTTAATAGATTATTCAAGAGTTATTTTTATTTGTCAAGTTTCAATCAATTTTAATAGGGAATATTTTTAAATTTTATAGATCAATGATTGTGCTGGACTAGCATTTATTGAATGCGATAATACATCACGATTATCAGATTTACTGATTGATTATCAAATATAAAATAGAACAAAATATTACAAAATTATTTAATTGATAATGCTATGTATTTTGTTAACCTGAATTCCTAATTTCTTAATACGCTCGGTTGTTAATTATACAGATGATTTCTATATATATTATAGTACTCGACCTATTTCAATACTTATATTTGGCTTATCTTATTTTAATTAGGAATTAACAAGGGTTAAGTTAATCATTTTAGAAAATGCATATTTTCGATTTAAAGCCACGAATTATCCTCAGAATTTAAACTCCATATTTTAGAACTTGTTCATTGTCACTCCATAGCTAATATTATTCTATACCAATTTAATCTTGAAATACAACAAGTATTTGAATTAGGGATAGACAAAATTGAGATTCAAATAATTTGATCCTGGATTTAACTAAGAGAGCTCTAAAATTTGCTTTATATTCACTGATATTCGTTTGGGTAGATGAAATAAATTAACAAGTATTGCATATCCAAAATGTTAAAAAAGTATAATCTCATAATAATTAATACATCAAATTATTTTTTAATTAGGAATTTGAATGCAATGTATATTATTTCAAGACCAATAAAATATGATTACTATACACTTGATAAAAATTATAGGAAAGCTTATTACAATAATTGCAATTTTAACATTATGAATAATTATTAATGAAATAACCATATTCTTAAAATGTAATAGTAAGCAAAGCTTACTTGGAAATTTTATTGATTGATGGAATTTAATGTTTTGAAATTTGAACATATTGCCAGGAATGTCGACGTTGCCATACGTCAAATCATCTTACAATCGCGACAACCCGATACTGAAATCGGTTGATGATATGGATTGGGAACCATATTCCCCACGAAACTCACATTGCAGAAACGATGGCGACGTCCGCACTTGCAGGGTCAAGAACTCTGGATAAGAGTATGGATTTATAACCATGATGTTGTTGGATCTTTCACTCGATCAAGCTTGGCTCACCAGCTCAATCACTACCCTGTAATCAAGATAATAAAACACACTTCCTAACATAATATAGCAATTGTGAGTATCTATTTGAGCCACTGCTATTTCTAGCCCTCTCATCACTACTCTCAAAACTTTTACTGATTTTGAGCACACCTATTAATTTTTTATCAAGGATTACATAAGTTATCATTTACAGCAAAGATACTTGGATATTATATAAAAAAAATCTAATTTCTAAAAATGTATAACCAAATGCATTATTGTCAACCTTAGACAAATACTATAATCCTAAATATAATTTAAATAATTGTGATAATATATTGTAATTTTTAAAAAATTCAAGGTATTAAAATATTAAAAAGTTTTAACAATTATCTAATAAATGAAAAAATATATATAAATTCAAAAGATTATTCTTAATTTCTTTAGTTTCAAGTATAGTTATTGATTTCTAATTAAGACTTTAATAATTATCCTATAAATATTTTAGTTTCTGAATTATATTAAAATAAATATATAAAATAATTTCCTTTGAAGTTATTATTACTTACAAAGTCAAACTTTGTTATTATAGATTGAATTTTCTTGAATTTTAAAAAACTAAAAAAATCAAAAACTAATTTTTACATATTAATATATTTAAAGGTAAGAACCAATAGGTTACAAGAACTCCTTATGATATTTAGTATCAAATAATAAACTATTTTTATTCAGTATTTAAAAGTTCATTTTGCTAAGTATATAATCAAACTTGAATATAAAAATATCAAATCTATATTAAAAAAATTATTATATATTTTGAACTTTCAACAAGTTAAATGTTTTAATCCTAATTGTTTTTGTTATGAGTCAATTTAATCAATTAAGCAATTGCTAATGAAACTTAATTATGACTGTTTATTCAAAGAAATGGCTGGAAACTTATTTTTTTACTTAAATAAACTAGAAATCTGGATTAATAAATATTAAAAAAATAATCTAAATAGATATTATGGCTTTTGATAATATTATATATTTTACAGTGGACATATTTTTAATTTGTTGATCAAATAGGGAAATAGAAATGATAGGAGATTCATAATATTTTACATACTTATAACAAGTTATAGAAAAAATAGTTTAAAAAAATCTACCATTAAAATGATTAGAAGAGAAAATAATAAACTTAACAAGTTAATTGTTAATTAGTATGATATTATCTTGCTCCCTGAATATAAAATCAAAAGAATGGTGTGAATAGCCAATATTTCCATTTAAAGTAAAATCA
This sequence comes from Conidiobolus incongruus B7586, assembly GCA_000697335.1. Lineage (NCBI taxonomy): Eukaryota > Fungi > Entomophthoromycota > Entomophthoromycetes > Entomophthorales > Conidiobolaceae > Conidiobolus > Conidiobolus incongruus. The sequence goes on along the minus strand of JNEM01010610.1, from coordinate 2,788 downwards.
TAAAAGCAGTGTCAAGATAGTTTTATTACAAATTTAAGCAATGCCTACTAAACAAAATAATATAATAATTTAAATATATGGTATTCATCTACAACAAACAGCATACAAAGAAAGTACGCGGTAATTTTGAATATTTGTTTATATAATTTTACAATAAGCAAGCATTTCAAAAGTTCTCAATATCATATAAAGATGGATCAAGTCATTAATAATACTGAAACTATACTTCTTCGCTTTCTAACAGCCAATCAAGCCAGTCTTCCAGGATTGATGTTAGAAATTTCCTCTTTGGGGACTCTGGACTTCATTCAGGACTTGGACAAAGGTGATCAAATTTGGCTATAAGCATAGATTCTAGAACGGCAGGATAAGCTCCATCCCTTCGCACCATCCTGGTAATCCAGATAGTCATATATGCATCTCACTTGACCCAGATGGTTCTTGAGGATTTTTCGGCCCTCAAAGTGGCTGATGTGACTACCATAACCTTCGCCATTCTAGTCGGAGGCTAACCATACATTATTATGATTAAGTATTTATTTTTTTTGATATTATTATTTCCTTTCGATATTAATATCATTTCAAAATATATAGTTACCTATTATAAATTGTAGTGGGTTTAACAGAAAAAATCTAAAAATATAATAATAAACTAATAGCTAATTAATCATATTAATTTTTAACAATTTATTATTGAGAGGGGTTTAAACTTATGTAAATTTTTACTGTCTCCAGATTAAATCCCGGATTTAAATAATAAATTCGTCTTTTATACAGCCCTTAATTGTAGCAATCAACCTTTATATTAAACTTCAAAATTTAACTTAGGCTATTAAACATAGTAAATGAGTCATTTATATATGGACCATTTTGATATATTGTAGTTCTTTATGTGGTGGCCTTTTTGTTATTTACTTCCATAAATAAATTCAGGGGTCTGTTAAATATTCATAATATTTCATAATCTATTAAAAATAGTAATAACAATTAGAAATGATATTTAATTCAACTTTAATAAAATTGTTTTATAAAAAAGGATAAACATATTCATTTTTAATCACCCAGGATTACATTCAATATTTGATCAGTCAAAGGTCTTAGAATTATTTAATATAAGGATCTCTGAATCGATGCAATCAATTAATACCGCAATTTTCATTTGGTTTTCCAATATTGAGCTTGGACTGTATTGATAATTCATACTAGCTTAATTAACTCTTTGGTTTTTATGAAAACTCAATATTTCATAATATGTGATTGAGTTTCTTAGCTTTTAAAAATTAATGAATTCATTATTTCAATTTTAAATATAAAATTCTTATAAGTAATTTTCTGAATATATTTTTAAATATTTATTTATTGTCCAAATATTTAATTTTTGTATTTTATAATATTTTAACTATATCTTAATAAAATTACAAATATCTAATATTTGATTAAACATCCAAACATATTTTTCTTTAATGATGGTCATATGATTATTGAATTAAGAAATATAATGTAATATTTTTCACTAATAATTGCGTACTCTGTTATATTATAATTATAAAAGTATGAATTTATAATTTGAATGCACTATTATCAACTGCGATTTTGCTTCACTAGAAAATCATGAATTAATTATTTATCAGACAATTAAACGTCGAATAATTTATTATATATAATTGTTAAATGATATTACCAATTTTATAATATTATAAAACTATTCAATGAAATTGTACCTGATATGAGATTTCCTTGAATATTCATTCTTATATATTTCAGTTAAAATATATAATTTTATAAATTTTATATTCAGGAAAATAGCATAAAATTGAAATAATTTTTAAAAATATTTTAATAGGTTTTTAAAATTAAATTTCAAACTTACTTATAATCATTAGTATAATAGTTATTTGGAAATTAAATGATTAATTATCATTTTGCTAAAAACCATGTATAAAAATATAATAGTAGACATATATATTAGAATAATATTATATTAAAAGACTTGAAAAATATCAAATATTTCAATATACAATGAAAGATATGATTGATTCTATATATAATTTTGAATTTAATAATTTATTTTGATAATATATATGCTAAATGCATATTATTAACGTTTCCAAAATATATATGTTTTTTCAAATAAGTTTTAAGAGTTTATTATAGAGAATATTATTAAAGATTGAATAAAATGACTTTTTTGAATTTTTAATCTTTCAAATATATTTTTTAGTTGAAAAGTAATTTTTTTGTAATAGATAAGGAAAATAAACCTCTTATATTATTCTAATAGTAGCATAACAATAATTTCAAGTAAATGTTTCAAATTGAAAATTAAATATTATATTTCATTTTTAAATATATAGTGATAATCCAAAGGTTTTTATATTTTTATTTTTAAAACTCAACCAAAATCATCTAAAATCAGTTAAAAGTAGAAAATAATTTACAAAGATAATTTTTATTCTAAACCCTTCATCTATTATTAAATTTTCAATCTTAAAATTTGAAAAAAATATTATTTAGAATTTACCCAAAATTAAATTAATTAATTTTTAATTCATATTTTTAAAATATTAATAAACTAAAAATATATTAAATGATCACTTTTATTATAGTTAAAGAGATATCAAACTATGTCAAAATTAGTGTTATAAATAAGTTATATATATTAAAAATTATACTTAGTTTATTTATTATTAATATAAAATAAATATATTATAATTTTATTATTACCAAAAATAAATTTAATAACTATTATTAAATTATATTAAATAAGATATAACCAAATATAATAATT